>MNCI01013058.1:27286-37674 GCA_015680685.1 Gnetum montanum
AATGATGTAACAATGCGTAGTAGTAGCCCATGGTAGCATCCAAGGGTTCATGAGTACCTTACTTCCATCCTTGGATCTGCTTATGCAAATTAGACACTTTGGAGTACATTTGATACTTATCGTTGAAAAGTTCTAACATCGTGCTCCACCTCCTGATGGTTTCTGGTTCTAAGGACTAGTACCAACTCTCTGCTTCCTTGATGAGTGTCTTGGGAAACAAATTTAGTTTTTGCCACTCATTTTCTACGTTTTGCAAGGCATAGGCATTGTGGAATTCCTATAAATGATTTTGCGGATCTACGTTGTATCCCCCTTCGAAGCGTGGGATATTGTTCATGTCTAAGCGCTTGATCTGGCTATCCTTTTGATGCTTTGTTGGGATTTTCACTACCTTTGTTATATCTAGCATGCTTTGGATGGCAAGTAGGGGTTCATCATGATCATCTCTTTCATGACGTCTATGATGTTTGCGTTGTTCCCTACTTTACCTTTGTTCATGCCTTGATTCTCTTGATTTCCCTCGTCCTCTCTCTCGACTCTCTCATTGAGGTCTCTCATTTATCTTACCTTTATCCTCTCCATTATGCTCTTGATGATTATGCCCTGATGTGGAAGGAGAGGGTGAGTGATGTGATGAAGGTGAAGAAGAAGGAGAACCATTGCCATGACGATGTTTCTTACCTTCTCTTCTATGGCTTCGGCCCTGATCGTGATGACGATCTGAGTGCCTGTCCTTGTCATGTGTTGTTGTTCCCTCAGTGAATAGTTGGTGTTCACAGGGATCAAAACTAGGGTGTGTATTGTGGAGCGTAGGTTCTGATACCCCACCTCCTTACCATTGTTAGGAGGGGGAACATCTTTTGATAGAGAACCCGTTATAAGTGGTTCACTATCTCCAATTTCACTTAGGACGTGCGGGACCTCTTTACCCTTCAATAGTGTATGTTGGCTCTCCTGCCTTGAGTCCCTCATATGTTGTGTGGCTGTAGGATAGTAATCCCTTGTGTCAAAATCACCTATAATGTATTCAACATAAAGTTGAGTCATGCTAATCTGTGCCAAAGCATGGAGGAGCATGTTGGGGACTACATGATTCGAAGGTAACACTATGTTACCTTGAAAGTCTCTCCAGTGCATCTATTCATCCTTATGGAGGATAAAAGTAAAATTAGGTATATACTCATCGGGATGAGTATATGTCACCCTATATTGTTGAGGAACTGGTGGATTTAGGTTATGTGTTTTTTATTGTCGATTGTTCTTTGTATGATTCCTAGGTGGTGTAACGCTCTTGTGAGAAGAAGAAGAAGACATTGTGTCTTGTTCGGTGTGCTATTTAACCGTATATAATAATTTTTTTTGTTTAATTAACCCTAAGGTTTGTTTAAGATCCCAACAATATGAGTGATTTCCTATGTTCTACTTAGCGCACAAACACTTAGTCCTCGACAATGGCGCCAATGATGAGTGGCGAGGTACCCCTACACTCAACCATATGAATACGAGCGTAACATGCACGATTCGGTCAAACTTTATAGACTAAGTGCCTACACGCCTCATGGAACACTTAAGGTTAATTATTTGTTGTCTTCCCAAACATACTTGTATTTGTTACAGTAAGTCCGAGGTATATGATTTTTATTGTCTTTTCGGTTTTATCTCCTATGCTCATAAGATGAAAGGTAAAGAAATTAATTAACTAACTTTAACTAATTAACTAAGTTTGAGTTAACCTAGCGTCAGCATTCATTGCCACTTACCGTTCACACCCAGAACTTATGCAACCTTGGTTACCAAATGCTAATCGTTGCTAGGATCACCTAGTGTAACGCACATGCTCGAAGCGTTCGTAATGAGGCACTTAACTAGGAGAGAAGGGTTGAGAGAGATTTAATAACTAATAAAGCATTTAAATGGTAAATAATAAATAATAGTAAATAAATTCCTATNGTGCACTGCGATATCGCGTATGCGATATCGTGGGGGACGACGAGATATTGCATATGCGATATCGTGTGGGAGGCGATATCATGGCAGAAGCGATATTGCATACGCGATATCATGGCCCATGCGATATCACGTCCCATCAGAAATGATGCCAATGATGAGTGGCAAGCAATCCCTACTTCCAACTATACGAATCACTAGCATTCACTAAGCAATCTAGTTGAATTCTATAGACTTTAGCTCTCCAAGTACACTAGATCTAGGAATTGAATATCAAGGACATGATTGTTGTCTTCTTAGTTTTACTTGTGAAATGCAAAGGTATGGTCAAGTCTCATTGAGACACATGATTTTTATCATCTTTTCTTTTTTATTAGATTCACCTAAGTGCTGGAAACAAAGTAAATTTGATATTTAATTAATCTAATTAGTCTAATAACTAGCTAACACTTAACTAATCCTACCATAAGAATTTGTTCCCACTTTCTGTACACATCCTAAACATGTTACCATGCTACTTAATTACCTAGCATTAGGTGCTACTGGGATTATCAAGCATAATGTATCTCGAAGTGGTCATATTTATTAAAACACCACAAAAAATAATTTGCATGTTATAGCTAATCTTCATCTTGTAGCTTTCACCCCATGAAACTTGAGGTAAAACTTCATTGTAAATGTGAAGATTGTAACCCTTAGTGGGTAATTTCACATACTTTATGCTTTTGGGACTAAAAAATGCTTCATGAGTAATCAAAGCCTCATCACCCAAGTGAAAAAAGTCACTTAGTGTCTATATTTGGGCTTGGGGGGTCCAAAAGCCTTTTGGAATGTCAAAAAGGCAACTTGATGGGTTTTATGGGGGTATACACTTTTCTATGTTGAAAAAACATGCAGGGGATAAATCTCATCTACCCCTAGTGTGGAAGAATGGGGGTTTTAGAAACTTCACCCCTTCAACGTCAAGACCACATGCATAGCCTAAAAACCTTCTTTCCTCAGTGTGGATGTTTCTCTCCCCCCCCCCCCCCCCCCCCCTAGTGTGGAGTCTTCACCACCATCATGAAAAATTACATCCCCCAGTGTGGAAGCCACAAAAGCCAAAATTCAACACTTAATGCACTTCAATGTTGACCATCCACTACAACAAGCATGATGGAGAGCTCAGTGTGGAAGATTCATCTCTAGTGTGAAAGGTGTACCCTGGTTACTATTTATAGTAAATGGAATGACCATGGGGGAAGCACTTACTATGTATAGTAACCCCCAAAATTTGGGCAACCATCTCACTTGAATTTGACAACCAATTTATAGCCAATTGGTAGCCAATCTATTGCCAATTTACAATCATTTTAGAACCAATTTGTAGCTAATTTGTAGCTAAATCACATCCATTTTGTAGCCCCCTTCATGGCCCAAAGAACCTAAAAAAACCAACCTTGAACACCATTTAGAGGTTCCAAAATTTAGCAAGGTTGAGCAATTTTCTTAAGGTTCCACAATTTTTCACTATTAAGTAATTTTTTCTCATTGAGAATATAAGAAATTTTCCAAGCACTAATTTCATAGTTGGGGCATTTTCAAGCACTCAAGAGGTCTTGCAATCTCCCATGCTTGCATTCTATTGAACCCAAACATAGAAGCATTATAGCCTAGAGATTTGTGAATTTTGGGTGTCAACACTGGACTTCTAGGATTCCCATACCCCAACATGAAGGAATCTAGCATCCAAGTTTTCCACTTTTCTCATCCTTAGCAATGACCCAAGTTGCAAATCTAAGGTTGTAGATTTTTAGAAAGGTTTAATAGCATTAGGAGTGGCTTAGCACCTAGATCATGGAGCAAATCATATCGACTTTAACAAGCTTTGAACTCTTGCATAAGTGAACCCCCTTTTTGCTCATCTAGGCACCATTTGTACACATTTATCTAACTTACTCTTTATTCTTTCTCAATAACGTTTTAAGTTTTGAGCTTTGTGTTTAAAATAAATTTATTTTCTATGAATTATTCAAATTTGTTTATATTCCCATGTTTTGCATTTCATAAGTCCTTGGTTGATCTACTAGACTAGCTAGGGATTCTCAAATCCTTTTTCTTCTAGCAGAGGCCCTAGGGATTTATGTGTTGAGGAATTGTTGCACTGAGGATCTCTAATTTTTTCCAGCAACCAAGATTTTCAATCACAATAGTTTTTCTTAGTGCTAAAAGGAGGATCTCTACAAAAATTCTATGCTAAAAATCTATTAGCCAAATTGCCAATGTTGTCCCTTAGCAATAAACTTGTGTTTCTACTACCAAAACCTTGGAAATCCAATGTTGTGCTTACCCCCCTATCATAGAAACCTCAATGTGGAAGTTGTAGATGGTTTGGATGCTGAAATTTCATAAGATTTGTTGTGAATTTCCAAAACAAAGTTAGCATGGAAGCCTTAACAACCATTTAACTTTGCTACCATATTTTTGCCATAAAACTAATGTTGGTTTTCACATCAACCAAATATACTTTCCTCTCCTTTATGGTAAAATTTGGTAGCCTACCAAAACTATTTTTTGGAAACTACTAGGTTTTTGTTTTGGCCTTCAAACTTCTTCCCCACTACCCCCCTTCTCTCTAATGTTGGATTAGAAGGTATGAGATTTCCATTATCTCACTCCCCTTCTTTTCCCCTTACCATATCTAGCATAGAGGCATTTAGGAGGCGAGTGTGGGAGAAGCTTAAAACCATTGTAAGTTGTAAGCATTTTAAATTTTTGCCATAAAAATTCCCAAAATCCAACGTTACAACCCATTCCCCCCTATAATCAAAGCCCAACATGGAAGTTGCAGGTGTTCAAGTTTCCAAGATTTTCATAACAATTGTAGTGAATTTCAAGGCCAACATTGGTATCCCACCATGACATTCAAGAAGATCAACATTTCCCTTTCCCCTTTGTGACCAAAATTGCAACATGGAAGTTGCAGGTGGTTGGGTGTAGCTTTTCACAGTAGTTATTGTGAATTCTTTCCTCCAAGGCCAGTGTTGAAACCTTTTCCCTTTCTCTTTTTCCTACAAATTTTAATCTTTCTCAATTTCTAAAGTTATTATTATAGCCCTTCTTGGAATTACCAAACTTCTGGAAGTTAGCTTACCCCCCTATTTTTTCAAGTTGAGAAAATTGGTAGCCTGCCAAAATCAAGTTTTCGTGGAAAAAACCCAAACTTTCCACTTTGGTTTTTAGCCTTCCCCCTCATCAATGTTGAGTTAGAAGATGTGAGATTTCCATTATCTCACCCCCACTCTTCTTCCCCTCCCCCCTACCATACCTAGCTTAGAGGCAATTGGGAGGCGAACTTGGGAGAGGCTTGAAACCAACATTTTCAACTTTCCATTTCTTGTAAAGTGTTAAGCCCCTCTTATCCCCCACTTACTAGTTATAGTAAGTACCTCATTTTCAGCAATTTTTGTATCTTTTGAAAATTTTTGAATTTCTTTTTCTAGAACACACTTTTATTTTACCATTTATATCCTATTTTAAACCATTATTAGCAATATAGCCATGTCTTTCCAATAGTCCACCAAACTGCCCTTCACCCTCATTGGTGAAGATCTTAGCCAACAAGCCATGAGGGTCTATGACCTCAAAGACCCTACCATCATTGAGTGTAGGTGATCTTTGAGGGTCAAAGGGGAGAGTCTTGATTTTGCAACCATAAATAAATATCATTATGACTTCATTTTTGCTAAAATATAGGCAGGCATGCTAATTCCATGTATGGAGGTAGAGGCCAAGTGGGAGTTTGAGCTCATACATAGGAGTGGAAAGGAGTATATCCCATCCTTGTATGATTAGATTCTCCTTAATGATGTCTATGCTAGCATCCCAACCCAATTGATTGCAATGGAAGATGAAGATGACAAGCATAGATCTAAGGAACAATAGGAAGAGGAGGATGAATTTAAGGTAGAATTTGAGCCTAAGAACATCCTGGGAGGGTTGTTCCAACAAACATCCCCCAAGGTCATAACACCTTCCTCTAATTCTTTTGTTTTCACCATGGGCATGGTGCCACCATCTTCCACTCCTTCCTATCCTATTAGAGTGGATTCCACACTAGTTATAGCTACACATCACACTCAGCCAATGCCATAAAAAAAAACTATAACACATCAATACCATTTACAATGCAGTCTTAATATATAAAACCATCAATGGTGATTTTTATCACCACAAATCCAAAACTACTCATGTGGGGTTCAACATGGGACCCCAAGCAACATAGTGGTCACACACCCAATTTTTTCCATTTGTGCCTCAAATTATCAGCACAAACATCCTTTTCTTTGTTTTGCCCATAGGCCACAACCATAACGCAACGTCTCTCTTTTTTCATGCAACCCATAGCAAGGCAACAAGCCTCAAAATAGATGCCACAGCCACATGTTTAAACTCCACAACCAATATGACCATTGTAGGGCCTAAATTAAGCCTTCTAGATGATCCAGGACCTAACAGAGGACTTGAAGAGGCTTAAAGCCTCTACTTCACAAACTATCAAAATTATGGACTTCTACTAGGATGATCCCATAAGTCTTGTAGTCCCATTGTTGACACTTCCTCTTGGTTTCCCTATTTCTTAATTTAGCAAATATATTGGAGAAGGTGACCCTAATTCTCATCTTATTACCTTTCAATTTGAATGTTTACTCTTGTAGCCATGGCCTCATATCATAATGAGGATTTTCCCTTTGTCTTTCAATGAAAAAGAACTTTCTCGGTATCACACATTACCTAGAGGGTCCATATCCTCTTTGGAGGACTTAGCAGCCTAGTTTTTCAACCACTTCAAGTATAACTTGAATCTTAACACAACACTTGACCAACTCATGAAGGTTAAGTAGGGGTCCTTTAAACCCGTGTAGAAATTCATTCAATAGTGGAATGGACTACTAAATGAAATATCAGAACCTATAATCGAAGCCCACTTATTAGCCATATTTAATAGAGTAGTTAATGAATTCACCATGTCTAAGCTCTACTACCTTGATCCACATTCTCTTAGCCAAGCATTCTTTCAAACTAAAAATATAGAGGATGCTATAGAGGCTAGTCATGATCTAGCCAATATAACATATAAAAACTAACATACTCGAAGAGACAAAGAAAAGAGCAAACAAAACAACATGACCATAGCAACTATAACTAAGAAAAAAAATACCATGAACCAAGGGCCAAAGTTTAATATGCCCAAGGCCCCTAACAATGACTACAATAATCAACCATCAACCTTTGGGGTCACTACATCAACAATAACTAGACCTAACTTTGAAAGGAAGAACAAGTCCAAATACACTACATTGCCATTAACACCATCCAAGTTGCTATATCAACTATTAAAAATTGGACACATGCAGCATAAACAAATGACTTAAGTGACTTGAAAGAAACATGGGCAGTTATGCAAAATAGCCAAGGATCCCTCTTGGGCAACAAAGGATGATCCCCAGCTGCCTTGATACTTCAAGTTAGACTGCTTCTACCATTATCATCAACTACCTAGTCATGACATAGACTTTTGCCTTGCATTGAAGGATGACCTACAAAGAATGATAGATAGGGGGGAGCTGGTCCAAGATGCTTCCAACGTAGTTTGCTCACAAAACTAGTTGATGTAGTACAAAGACTTGTTGAATGATAATGACAGTCCCTATGTTATTTTAGCATTTGAAATTGATGATGATTGAAGACTTGCAAGAGAATAATTTGTGATTCAAGTTTTCCTCTATGATGAAAGGGCTTCTTCAGCTTCCCATAGCTTAAGAACCCCCTTTGTTGTGAGAGTACCATCATGAATGTCTCCTAGATAGCCTTTTGTCATCAAGGTCTCCCAACCTAATATGACCCAAACAGCTATAACCTACCCAACAACACAATAATCCCTTGTGGTGGCCAATGCTACTACATTTTCCTCATAGCCAATGGTTGACAACCAAAAATATTTAGCCAAATAAAGAAAGAAGCATAAGAAAAAGCCTAATAACAAGGGAGACAAGTAGACAAAGGCATGAAAGGAAGTGGGCCCACCAAAGGACACTTCCATTTCAACTATACCCATGACCTCTTTTGCCCCAACCCCTTCAATTAACAAGCCATAGGAGGACATCAAAGCCCACAATTAAAACAACAAGGAAGAGCCACAACAGCTATAGCCTAAAGTTGAAGTTTGCATTTTGGGATGCATGGGGGAAGTAAAGCACAACTGGGGTGATAAGCCCACGACCAATGATAAAAACTTCCTTAGTGCAATTTTCTAAGTTAGGAAATATTTCAAGTAGAAAAATACAACTTTAAGCTTGTATGACCTGATCATGACTTCTACCATGCATTGTGAGGTGCTATTCAAAATGTTGACCTCCATCCCTGTTAGTGAGGATATCTCCACTAATGAGGAATTCATCCATGTAGTGATGATTCCTCCCTTACCAAGAAAGGAGAAATCAACACCCATAATGTTTCGTGATAGCAAAATTAAAGTTAATCCTCAAAATGAGAAAGTAACTACAATCCTTTTATTCATAACCATACAAATAGGATAATTTAAGATCCATTAGGTACATATTGATGAAGGAGCTGCAACCAACATCATTTCATGCATCATTGTTGAGCACTTGGGCTTAATTGAGCAAATACAACCTATAACCACTGCATCTCTTAAGGCCTTCAATGGATCAAGAGTTGTCATCAAGGGGTCTATCTCCTTGAATGTTTTAGTTGGGGAGCAATTCCCCACAACCATCAGTTTTTGATGATGGAGGAGACATCAAGATTCAGCTTGATTCTAGAAAGACCTTGGTTGGCTCAATTACAAGTTATGTCTTCTGCCATCTATCAAGAAATTCACCTCCCTTATGAGGGAGGTGCAATCATCAGTTATGGTAATAATGGGATTCCCCTACCTATCAAAAATGTAGACATAGAGTACGGGTCCAAAGTGGAGCTTCAAGAAGAAGCTTCCAGCCATGAAGAGCAAAAACCCAAGAAAGTAAACTATGAAAATAATAAGCAATGGGATACATTATGGGATAAAATCCCTTTTAACATCTTAAGCGAAGGGGATGGCGAATATAAGCTTGTGCAAAGTAGGCCTTACTCACTCCCTAATCTTACAAAGATTAGGAAGAATCTGCATAAATAAAGTTTGCCTTAACCTTTCCATGCCCTTATGACTAGATGCACTAATAGCCATGTAGCCTTACTTTTATTTTTTAGTTTATTATATCTTTTTAAGCATTTATTATTTTACTCTTTATAGCCTATGCATATCGCCTAAGTTCGTTTATACTTTTACCTATTTACTACAACTTTTCTTTATTTTTACTCATGGTATAAACATCAAAAAATCCTTATAAATATATGTCTCTTTCAACATGTTTGCTAAGATGTTAAATCAACATTATGGTCCACTATGACCTTGAACTGGTGTCTCCATCCACTAAGATGTTAAATTGGCATCACCATTAACTAAGACATTAAACTGGCATTATGGTTCGCTAAGATCTTAAACTGGCATGATGGTCCACCATGGCCTTAAACTAGCAAAACTATATAACCTGTGCTTGCAATGACCTAAAACTAAAAAAAGTTTCATTTATTATTATATCTCTATTTGCTTAGCCTATTATCGCATTGATTAGCTATTTAATGTTATAACCAAAATGTCAACATAGCCATTCTTAATGTTTACAACATTTATAATGTTTACTACAACATGTATATAGCCAAAAAAGTAAATCCAAAATTTAAATTTAAATCCCATTTTTTGTTAAAATGTCCACAACATACATAGCCATGGCCACATTATGTGGCAAAAATATCAAAGAATAAAAACCATCTATAACATTATCTTGGCTAATCATAGCCATCAACATAAAAACAAAAAAATTGCCAACAAGCTAAATTAAAGGAGTCTACTGAGTGAAATCCGGAGGAGGAAGTGGTGGGTCATTTCCATTCTCACTGCTAGGGCTACCAATGTCTCCTAAGGCCTAAAATGCAATAACATATAGCCAATTTGTAACCCATAGCCAAAATCATGACCTAAAACAAAAACTAAAATGTAAAATATATCAAACTTGTGGAGATTTTAGCTCTATCACCTCTAGGGGTAGCTGGGAAAGGCCTTCCTCCAAATGATGGAGGATTTGGTCCTCCATCATGTTGACCCAGTCAACATCCCCAAGACCAATGCTAGAGAGAATGTTAGTCTTGTCTATAGGAGTCCAAGTAGAAGGCTCCTCGGTAGTAGTATTTGTAGAGGTCTGATGAATGGCGAGGTGCCCCTACACTCAACCATACGAATACGAGCGTCTCACATGCGATCTAGTTGAACTCCAAGGACTAAGTGCTTACATGCCTTAATGGAACACTTAAGGTTAATCAATCGTTGTCCTCCAAAACTT
>MNCI01013066.1:1475-33976 GCA_015680685.1 Gnetum montanum
TAAACTACCTTAGGAATATCATTGTAGTTTTGAAATCCTAATGGTGTAACACCTTGCCAAGGATTTGCCATCATATTCCTTTGAAATGTTGAACTCTTAGACTTTCTAGATCTTCTCTTACGAATTGACAAACCAGAGATAATGGGTGATCTTCTTGATCTTCTAGTTTTCACTCAACTACTTGTTCCCAATTTAGAAACTTTCTTTTGTTCTTCTTCTGATGAAGAATTAGTCTTAGAATCTAGAATATCCTTTGAAACTTTGAAACTTTCCAAACTATGAAATTTCTTGGTCATAAACTGAAAATAGTATCTAATTCTTAAGCCTTTATAGCAACAAAGAATTGTTGATGTGCTAAAATTATAAGGCTTATGAACCTAGAGGCTTAATTTTCAGCCCTCCTTCTAGTGCCGAAAGAACTGTTGGTGACTGTTTGGGACGCGACCACCAACGAGTGTCCTCGAACAAGATTTAGGTGCCTGCTGGTCTCTGGAAACACCAAGGCCCAGATACCTCCAAATAAACTCAGTAGTTAATGTGAGTATGTGTGTGTGCTGTTGCGTCATGCGGTTGTGAGAAATTTAACGATTGTGTTGCGTGTAAATTACAAATGACTTACTTTAAAGAGATTCAGCCAACTTTGCCAAGTACTATGAGTTGTTGAAAGTTTCCTATTTTGTTCAACTGCCTAGTCTACGTGGTCCTTATAATACCTACTTGTAAAAAATAAAATTTTGCAAAAACATTTGAGGACAACTCTGCAAATCTACTCCTAATTTTCCCCAGAGAAAGAGATAGTTCCACAAGAAAACTAGAAATAGAGAAAAATTTGATAGAAATAAACAGAAAAGAAAAGAAAGCAGATTTGTGTAGACCTCAAATATTTAAACAAGGTAAAATGACACGAGTAAACACTTCGCAATAAAGCTATCCCAAATTCAATATCTACGAATTGTTCAAACTTCCAAGGCTCAAACAAGCAATATCTTCAAGACAATCCTACTATGCTACCAAAAATTGCTGCGTAAACTACCACGTACGAGACTCCATTTTGACTAGATAATAGATGTCAACGATTGCATTCAAACAGAACCTTTAAAAGACTTGACAATTTCTGATTGAAATACCACGAGAATTCACTTTAAAGATAAAAAGAAGCTATTCTGGTCCCATCAAAATACCAAAGATTTTCTGAACCCTCTCGACTACTGAATTGTTCAACGGCGTGACTACAAACAGAGGCTCTCTTACAACAATCCCAATAGCAGTTCCCACACGTTGCACAATAACGAAATTTACTACTAAAATGCTCTTAAGGCTTTTAAACACAAGCGCTTCTATGGAAAAATTTTAATAGAAATTTCTATCGGGCAAAAATAATAATAAGAGCAATCTAAAAATCCCAAAATTACTTGCCAAGGATGATACTATCTAAACCACTAGCTAAACAATTTAAACAAAACAAAAAATAAAATGCATAACTCACAGGACCATGACAAAGAGGCTGAAATCTTTACTCTAGCAAGCCATCTTGCAAGTAATCGTTCACAATTTCTTTACAAAGCTCTTCTCGAGACCTCAAGAATGTCTCCGAGTGAGAGCCCAAGTGTGATCCCAATGTCTTCTCAAAAGTGTGATGTATGAGACCTCCCAAAAGTCCTAAAAAAATTGAGATTCCAATTGAGATTCTTCCTCCCTTTTTCTTCTCTTCCTTTGAAGCCTTTTTATAGGGTTTCAAGGTAGGTAGGGAAGTTACATAGTTAAAAATATCTCACCTAACTTCTCTCCCAAGTAACTTGAACGACCAATTAGAAGATTACTTGCCCAACAAGTTAGGAAGAATTAACTTAGGAGGTTAAGAAGTTAGGAGATAAATATTGCTTTTTTCTTTTGAAAAATAATTTCAATATTTCATATAATTGTTCACAATTATAGCTTTAATAGCCTTTCATTTTTACTTAAAATTTGAAGAATGGTTATTGAAGCTCCTAGTGAGTTTATAAGCAAGGTGATAATATAATATCTACCTTGGCATAAATATTTCTGGTACCTTAATCCTAAATATTTTATGTGCACTTGCACCTGAATAAAAATGGCTGGAAAAATTTAAATTCGAAACACCAAGCCCAAATGTGAAGGCACTAGGCCTAGAACTGCCATTGAATACTTCCAAAAAAATATATCCTGCCTTGCCAGAAATCGTTGGCAACCACCACCGTGGAAGAAGGCTCTGCCGCTGCATCCGACGTCGTTGTTCTGTACATTTGGTTGCTGGAGGAGAAAGATCTGGAGATAGAAATGATGTATTGGACATATGGCCCTGGACATGGGGTTTTCGGTTGCCTGGAACTGTTTTATTTTGCCCCAATTTTGCTTAGGCCTTCCTACATTTTTGTGTTTCTGCAGATCATTTTTTAATTCCTACCATAGATTTCAGGATTAAGGGCAAATGTAACAGAGATTTGAGCATCAGAGAATTCAGCATTAGGTAAGGTAGGTTAGGAACGACCCTACAACGGCCAGAAAAATCTTCACGCGGTGCACACGTTGCTGGACACATCAGCATCATCGGAGGCAGGCAGATCAATTGCATAAGAAATTTGAAATTGAAACGGTTTCTACCTTGGAAGTGGCAATGCCTAAGCGAGTTCTTCTTCCACCTTGAATCCGCGTCCCTGCAAAAATTGTTTTTTGTTTGTTTTTGGCACTACGTGACCAGCAGAGAAGTCACTGATTTAGGGCCAAAAGGAATAGTTGATTCTATGCGAAATGAAAGCCATTACAGGGAAAAGAGAACCTTGCATTCCCCTACCTTGGTACCAACATGATCCCTGTAAACAAAATGGCATTCTCCTGGACTGTTTTCATTTCTTTATAGAAATTTTGTCTATTTCCTCCTAATGCATACAGTGGTTGGAACTGTGTTTGTTTTTTTTGCAGTAAAAACATTATCCAAACCTTACAATAGTGACTTTGATATTTCTCATTGATACATCCATAAACGGGATCGGCTCTTTTAGCTTTTCAACTCTTTTCATCCTTTCCTTTGCAAAGAAGCATGATGAATTTTTATTTCCTTGATATTAACTCTTGAAAATGAAAATATTATATCTTCATTTCCTAATTTTCTACATGAAACTTCTAGTATAAAATATCAATAAGGCTCAACCATCATATATATTTTTTCTTTGAATATCTTCTATGGCTTATTCATATTTTATCACCTTTGTTGTTCCATGAAAAGGCTAAATGTGCCAATAGTAGCAATGCATAATATCAGTCCATGGTAGCATCCAAGGGTTCATGATTACCCTGCTTCCATCCTTGGATCTATTTACACGCGTTGGACACTCTGGAGTACGTTTGATGTTTATCGTTAAACAGTTCTAGCATCATACTCCATCGTTTAATGGATTCCGGTTCTAAGGAACGGTACCAACTTTTCACTTCTTTTATGAGTGTCCTTGGGAACAAATTTAACTTCTGCCATTCATTTTCAATATTTGGTAAGGCACAAGCATCGTGGAATTCCTGTAAGTGGTTTTTCGGATCAGCATTGTATCCCCCCTCAAACCGTGGGATATTATTCATGTCGAGTCTCTTGATCCAGCTATCTTTTTGGTGCCTTGTAGGTATCCTAATAGCCTCCATAATATCTAACATACTTCAGGTTTCAAGTAGGGGTTCTTCATTTTCATTTCTTTCATGATGTCTATGATGTCTACGTGGTTCCCTACTTTCTCTTCTTTCATGCCTTGATTCTCTTGAATGCCCTAATCCTCACTCTCGACTCTCTCATCGAGGATTCTCATTATGCTTACCCTTGTCCTCATAGTTGGGCTCTTTGTAACTACATCTTGATGTGGAAGGAGAGGGTGAATGATGCCATGAAGATGATGAAGAAGGGGAACCATCACCATGACGATGTTTCTTACCTTCTCTTTGGTGGTTACGGTCCCGATCGTGATGACAATCAGATTGCCTATTCTTGTCATATGTTTGTGTTCCCTCATTGAACACTTGGTGCTCATGGGGGTCAGAACCAGGGTTATGAATCATGGAGTGTAGGTTCTAATACCCCACCTCCTCACCATCGTTAGGAGGGGAACATCATTTGATGGAAAACTCGTTATAACTAGTTCACCATCTCCAATTTCGCTTAGGACGTGTTGGACCCCTCTATCCTTCAACGATGTATGGTAGCTCTCCTGTAGTGAGTCCCTTAAAAATTCCACCTCTATGGGATGGTAATCCCTTGTGTCTTAATCACATGCAATGTATTCAGTGTATAGCTACATCATGCCTATCTGTGCAAGAGCACGAAGGAGCATGTTAGGGACTGCATGATCTGGGGGTAACACTATGTTACCTTGCAAGTCTCGCCAACGCAGTTGTTCATCCTGATGGAGGATAAAGGTAAAATTGGGTATATACTAATAATGATGAGTATACACTACCTGATACTATTTAGGAATTGGCAGTTCTTGGTTATGTATGTTATGTTGTNCATGATGAGTATACACTACCTGATACTATTTAGGAATTGGCAGTTCTTGGTTATGTATGTTATGTTGTCGATTGTCTCTTGTGTGGTCCCTAGGTGGTGAAGTGCTTTTGTGAGAAGAAGAAGACATCGTTCTCTTATCTGGTGTGCTATTGACCATTGTTTAATTTTTCTTCTGATTAACTCTAAGGGTTCATTCTAGCTCCCAGTGATATGGATGATTTCCTATGTTCTACCTAGTGCACAAAAAACTAAGTCCCTGGCAACGACGCCAATGATGAGTGGCAAGGTACCCCTACACTCAACCATACGAATACGAGCATTTTTACGCTTGATCTGGTCAAACTACAAGGACTAAGTGCTTATGTTCCTTATGGAACACTTAAGGTTAATCAGTCACTATCTTCCCAAGCTCACTTGTATTTGTCATGGTTTTATGGTTAAGTGAACTTGAGGTACATGCTTTTTACGTCTTCTATGTTTTTATTGCCTATGCTAAGAGAGGAAAGGGTGAAGAGACTAAGTAACTAACTTTAACTAACTAAGCTTTAATCATCCTAGCATCAGTATGCGTTTTCACTTGCCATTCACACCCTGAACCAATGCAACGCTACTGTGATTACCAAACGCTATTCGTTACTGGGATTACCAAGTGTAACGCACATGCTCGAAGTGGTCATACTAAATGCACATAACTATGAGAGTTGAGGGTTGAGAGAGATTAAGTCCTTAAGAAATCATTAAATCATTAACAATAATTAAAGTCCTATTTAGCTTAGTCCATATGTTCCAAGGTTTATCCAAAAGTTCATCTTTATTGTTGTATACAATTGTGTGCTCAGGTATAGAATTGCTCGAATAAAGATCCGTTCACTTTGGAACTCCTACTGCGGGCACATGGACATTATTCTAACTCTGGAATGGAAAAATTGCTATAGTTTGGCTAAGGTCTAGATCTAGATAATGAAACAAGGGAGAGCTGCCTCTTATTTGTAGAACTGGCAATGGGCTATGATATTGCATACGTGATATTGCAGCTTCCGACACAATATCTTGGTCCATGCGATATCGCGTCCCATTAAATATGATTTGATACTTTACAATTGGGATTAATGCTTCAAGTTCCAATTTCATTAGAGATGACATGAATATTGATGAGATTGCATGATCAAGTGGCAATAATATATTGTTCTCTAGATTTCTATATTGCAACTGTTCATCCTATTGAAGGATGAATACAAGGTCTAGATAATAGGGACTTAAATATGCATAGATAACTTTGATTTTTAAGGTGTATCATTTGTATCTTTCTTGTTCGATCACCTAATCTTATCAATTTATTAGAAGGACAATTAAGATTGTAAGAAAAATACATATTTTTAGTTCCTTAAGTATGCCTTAAACAAAATATTATTATCTTGAATATGATACATCATTTTGGAGCTACAATGATTCTTGTATCAATTTACCTATCTAAAATACTAGCACACTATCCTTGATAATGGTGCCAATAATGAGTGGTAGAGTAAACCCTATTCCCAGTCATACATATCATAATTGGTCATGCACAATCTAATCAAATTTTGTAGTCTTGACTAGTAGGATGTCTTAGATACCTAAGTGTGAGATCAATGATCATTGTGTTTCTTATTACAACTTATGTTAACTTAAGTGGTATGATTAAGTATGATTTAGGTATATGATGGTTTTTATTATTAATTAAAATATTAGAATATTAAACTAATTAATCTATGTGCATAAAAATAATCTAAACTACCCTATTGTAGAGCATCAATTCTGTACTTTCTATACATATCTTGAACATATACTAATGTTAAATAAGAGCTTGAAAAGCTACTTAAACCTGAATTCATCTATCTAGTTATGGACAATGAACAGATGAGTCCATTTATTATTATTTCAAAGAAATACATAGTAAAAGGTTTGTGTTAACTTTAAATTGTTAAATATGGCTATTATTGAAGACCACTATCCTTTGACATTTATGAACTAGTTATTATATACTATTGTTACACATTAGTGTTATAGTTTTTTGAATGAATACAGTGGATATAAATAGATTAGAATAGCTTCAAAAGATTACATGAAGACCATATTCATGAGTGTTTGGAAAACATTTTCATATAGAAAGATGTCATTTGGTCTTTGTAATACCCATGCAACATTTCAAAGATTAGTTATTAGTGTATTCCAAAAATAGATTAGTAATGGAGTAGAAGTTTTGCAAAAGTCCACTTACTAGGCTTAGGATAGGAAGAAATTACTTACATAAATGCTTAAATTATGTAAAAATCAAATACAACTTAATAAGATTGAATTAAAGTTAAGAAAATTAAATAGGGAAAGTAGTAGGCATCCATAATAAAGCAAGCACATAGGGGTAGGAAAATATGCAGCAAGATGTAAGAACATTACAAAAGTAGTTCCAATAGCATCATGTGTACCAAACTTAACCTCTTCACTTCTAAAAACTAGATTAATGATAGTTTTCAAGAAAAAACATTAAGAATAATAAACATATAAAAATAACCATTAAAATTAACTTATACATGAACTAGTTAAATGGGAACAAACCTACATGATTCAAAATATAAATAAATAGAAAACTAAAAGTACATGTGCATCCAAAAAGGCATTGGGATCTAATGTTGCATAATTGAAAAACTGAACAAAACATAATAAACCATGCAACATAACTAAATCCAAATTTAAGTTGACTTGTTGTGAAGAATGGTAGAAATACTACAAACTTCATACACATTCGAAATCGACAATCCCAAATGAATAGTATAGTCAAGAATCAAACTTGAATAGTAAGTATAAAATCTATTAAAATCTCAAAATAATGAAAATTTAATCATCATCAAAACTAACATAATCACTTAAAAATCATAGAAATCAAGGAAAATTAATCCTAAGACTGGGTAGGGTAAACCAACTAGGAAAAATACTCCCTTATGGCTATGGTCAGAGTCTTTAGGGAGTTGGATAGTGGTGCATATGGATAGCTATAAATAAATGTTAGCTAAACCAAACAAATAATCATGATAATGTTAAATAAATAGTAATTATAAATGGAAAACTCTACGAGCATCCATATTCCAACTAATGAACAGATCCATTTACCAATGAATGTGAGTATAAAACCTACATTTTGTTAAATGATTGATAAGATTAAAAATCATATATAAATAATTGATTATATTGAATTCCACATAACAATTGGTTAGTGTGAAATACACATATAAATAATTAATGATTTTGAACCCATGTATATATATATGATTGGTGAGACTAAATCCCACATGTAGTAATTGATGAGTTTGAAACCCATGTGTAATCAAATGATTGAGCAAACCAAAATTGAAATACAACACTCTACAAAATTCAATAACATACAATTCCCTAGGTGGTTAGTAGATGAGTCCAACAAGCTGTACAAACCAATCAAAATTAATAACTTATTTCAAAACTACTAAACAAAAGATTCTAATGTCTCAAATGAAATAAAACCTAAAACATAGGCTTAGATAATTATTTGAAAAATATAAAAATATTTCCAAATTATAAAATTAAGTTTTTTAACATTGTTCTAAGCTCCTATAGCTAATATTATTTTAGTAATGATGAAACTTGGTTGAAATTTCATCAAACATTATCAAAACATTGAATAATGTTCCTTGCATAATATAAAATCTCAAAAAGAGCTAAAATGTAGAAAATACTATTAAAATATTGAGACATGAGAAACTAAGAAAATCAACAAATAGTGGGGGAATAAGCTAAAAAATAGAAACAATGCTCAAATATAAAAATTACAAAAAAACCAAAAGAAAAAAATCAAGTTATCCTACCTAATATTGACAATGCTATAGAAAGGGTTTTAGCATGGCTTCATTCTATAATGGTATTTAGGTAAAATGTAAAATGAAATATAGAAATATGACTTACCATAGGTCTTAGTTGACGGTGTAGATCTAGATTTACCTTGTTTTCAATGTGATAGAATTTCCTTCTTTGGCTCTATATTCTAGATGTCTACATGATAAGGTAAAGGGATGCTCTCTCATGGAATAGTGATCAGGCTTATATTCTAGATATGGTTTAGTGTTTTTGGGCAAGGAAGTTATTATGGGCAAAAACTAAATTAAAAAAATTAATTCTAAAAAATATTTTTAAATATTTTTTTATATGGAAGAACATCCAACACTAACCTAAGGATCATCTTCTATAGAAACTTAATGGCTACATTTAGCCCTAAGATGATAGCAATGTGCAAGTCCAAACTAATAATAAGGTCTAGGCTCAAAAACATAACTAACCGAAGACTAGCATGAGGCCATATAAACATAAGCTAAAAATAACTTAAAAATAAAAATATATAAGTTAGCCAAAAATATAAATCACCTAATTAAATCATATAAAAAATGAAAGTATTATCCCATATGCTAATGATCCATCCACTAATACCTACTAACTAAAACTTCAATAAAAGAATTAGTGTACATGTGCTAAATTAAAAGATAATATAATATACCAAAAATATTCAAAGGTACTAGATATAAAAAATATAAATATTATAAAAATAATACCATATGAAAAAGGTGTGAAAATTAAAAAGGATCAAAAGATAAAAATATGTCATAGAATATTTTAAAAGTAAATGGTAAACAAAAGGAACATGGCTAGACAAATAGCTCACATAACATACAAAATATTACTTAATATAAGAAAGGGAATAAAAAATAATAGACATAGATTGATAAATAAGATATCAAAGGTTGAAACCATCAATATACCAAGGGATAAGAGGTGTTAAGAGTTTGGGTGTTATATTCTTCCTTGCTTAAGAATCTTCCTTCTAGAACATTATAAGGTGTATGATATAAGGATATTTCTTCACTTATGTTTTAAGTTTACTATGAAAATGATAGTTTGGACATTTATTTCTAACATGTTAACTGTAGTACAAGTTAAGCATGTATGTGAAGAATTAGAATATTTATGATTGCTGCTATCTCTAGAAGTCATAACCTACTTAGAGCTACTAGTATTGATCATGGGTAGAGATCTTCTCTTAAAGCTTATCAAGTTTTTTCTTCTTGCCTAATACTATGCTTCACTCTATAGCCACTGCCTTAGCATCAACTACATCATACTCATTCAAACTAAGAGGAACCAAAACTATATGAATAGGTTTAATTAAACCATCAACAAAGAGGCTAGTTATAACCTTTTTATTATTCTATAAATGATGGTCAAAATACACCAACTGAAAAAATTTGATACCATACTCAAAAATAGTAGGATCTCTTTGCTTTAAGTTGGATAGATTCTTAGGATAGACCCTCTTAAAGTTCTTGGACATGTATATCACTTTGAAAAATCTAACACAATCAATCCATTTCATCTCTCTATCTGCTTAATCCTTAATATTTTTAGTTTTTTTGCCATTAACACTTGGTTATATCCCTTAGTTTATGAGTAGTCAAATGAGTTTGTAATACTTAAGAATAATCCATAAGGTGGAAATCTTATTCCACCTAAAAGAACCACTTCAAAGTTGTCATTACATCTTTAGCATCATCTAAACATGGAGGTTTTAACCTCAAAATATGCTTCATGAGTACTTGTTCAATTGGTGTTCAACCACCAATGTTATAGTGATTATGTTGATACTACCCACCATGTTAACATTAAACTATTTCTAGATTTTGAGATCAGTGAACATCTCCCTTATTATATTATTTTGAGGGGCTTTCCCATTAGGTTAATTAGGGTTTACCCTCTTTGGGATCTCAAAAATCCTTCTTGATGGCATTGTATAGTACAAATCTAGGATTAATTGTCAAATCTTTAGCTTTGATACTAACTTCTAATACCTTGCTAACTAGGCTTGGGCTAGGAAGGCATTGCTTATATAAAAAATTAAATTGTGAAAAATTAACATGGTGCTTAATAAAATTAAAAGGATACTAAGAAAATTGAATAGATAAAGTAGTAGGCATCTATAATATAAAAAATGCATAGGATTAAGAAAATATGTAGAAAAATGTAAAAATATTATAAAAATAGTGAAAATATCCACATGCATATTAAACCAACCTATTCACTACTAAAAATTGGATGAAACCTATTTCCCAAGACAAAAGAATAACAATGATAGACATATGGAAATAATTGTTATAATTAACTTGTACGTGAATTAGTAAAACAAGAACCAAAACACATGATCTAAAATATTAATAAATATGAAATTGAACATACATGTACATTGAAAAAGCTATTGGTTTGTAACATTGCATAACTAACAAAATAAAAAAAATATAATAAACCATGCAACATAACTAAATTCAAATATAAGTTGGATTACTCCAAATATTAGCAGAAATAGTAGAAATCCCATACACATTCCAAATTTAGAATTTCAATTGAATATTACATTAAAGAATGAAAATTGAAAAGTATAAAATATCAAAAGAATGGAAATTTAATCATTAGCTTTCTTTTCTAAATTCTCCTTATCACAACTAACATAATCACCTCAAGCAACATAAACTAAGGAAAATTAGTTTTAAGATTGAATAGGATAAACCAACTAGAAAAAATATTCTATTATAGGTTTGGTTAAAGGTATTAAGTAGTTGGATAGTCATGTACATGGGTAGCTACAAATAAATGTTAAGTAAAGTAAATAAACATCAAATAGAATCAATAAACATGAAAATGTCAAACCAACAATAAAAAAACTCTATTATCATTGTTAACCCAATGAATGAATAGATTCATTTGCCAATGAGAGTGAGTCTAAATCCCATATTTTGTGAAATTATTGATGAGTCTAAAATTCATATACAATAATATGTGATATTAAATTTTACATAATGATCAATAACTCTAAAACCAAAATATAAATGATTGATGAGTTAGAAACCTACATATAAATATGATTGATGTGATTGAATCCCATATATAATAATTGAGTCTAAAACCAATATATGATCAAACGGTTGACCAAATTAAAATTGAAATCCAACATTAAGACAAATTCAACAACATACAATTCCTCAGGTGATGGAACAATGAATCCAACCTATTATACTAAACAATTGAGGTCAAAGACCTATTTCCAAACTATCAAACAAAAATTTCTATTATGTTAAGTAAAGACAAAGTTGAAATGCATGTTCAAATGATTATTTGAAAAATATTGAGTTATTTCAAAATTGGAAAACAAAGATTTCTAAAGTAGTTCTTGAAAACCTATAGCTACTATTGTATTATTAGTTGTCATTTTTAGGTTCTTAGGTATTCCAAGATGCTAAAAAGTACATTGCTTATCATTTTGATAATTTTCTATTACCCAAAGGCTAGGACTTTCTTTACAAAAATTTCTCCATTTCTCATGCTAAATTTAAAAATATATTATTTTATTTACTATGACATCATAATGATGTCATGATGGGCTAAGAAGGGCATCTTATGATTGTGTTAATATGTTAAACATTTTTTCCTTCTCTTATGTTAGAATTTGGAGTGATCTTGGGGATTAAAAACACGAAAATTACATTAAAAACCTAGTTTAATATTTCAATTTTGAAAAAATTAACAACAAACAAAAAACATGATCAAACTTATTCAAAACATATATTAACATCCCATGCATGATATAAAATATCAAAAATAGTCATAATATTTAGATTTGAGGGATCAAAAAAATTGGAAAATAGTTATGGCACAAGTAAAAAAAGCAAATAATGTATACTAATCAAAATTACCAAAAACTACCTAAAATTGAGAGCATTGTAGAGAGGTTCTCATGTGGCTTCAATCCTACAATTAGGTTTTAAATTGTAAGTAAGATCAAATAATAATAATAATGGCATGTAGGTAAGATTTGTAATGAAATCTAGGAATATGGATTTTGTAGGTCTTAGTTAATAGTGCAAATCTAGATCTAGCTTTCTTTCTTGTTTGGAAAAAATCTCTCTCTATGCCTCTATCTCCTAGATATGAGTAAGGTAAGTCAAAAGGATGCTCTCTTATAAAATAGTGATAGTTTTATATTCTAGCTATGGTTTGGCCACATTAAGCAAGGAAGCTCCCATAGGTCAAAACTAAATTAAAAAGAAATTATAATTATGAAAAATATTTTTAAATTCTATTTCTCATATGGGCTAGTGTTTAGATCTAGCCTAATATGCATATTCTATGAGAAAATTAATGGCTACATCTAACCCTAACATGATAGTCATATCTAAGAATAAACTAATAATAAGGTCTAGGATTACAAGCATAACTAATTGAAGGCTAGAATGAGATTCTCTAAGAATAAGCTAAAAATAATTTAAAATTTAAAAATAAAAATATTAAAAATAAATTTACCAAAGATATAAATTACCGAAATAAATAATGATAAAAACTAAAGTAGTGTCATCCATTTAGTGATTAACACCTACTTGAAACTTGAACAAAAGAGTTAGGAACATATGATAAATTAAAAGATATTTCAAAATGCTAAAAATATTAAAATTTTGATGAGTTAAAAAGTAGACCCTACATCAAACCATACAAATCATAAGCATTCACATAGAATCTAGTCAAATTTCATGGATCTAGCTAGTAGGATGCCTTAGATACCTATGTGTGAGATCATTAATCACCGTCTTTCTAGTAATAACTTATGTTAGCTTAAATGGTATGGTTATCTATGATTGAGATGTATGATGATTTTTATTATTAATTAAACTATTAAAATACTAAAATGTTAAACTAATTAATCTAAGTAAAAAAATCTAAACTATCCTAGCATAGAACATCCATTTTCTACTCTCTATACACATCTTGAGCATATATTAACATTACTAGCTTGTCATGTGTTCACTTTTGGGTGTACCAAGTGTTCACAATTGGGATAATCAAATGATAGTACATATGATCAAAGTGTTCATGCTTTTTGACCTTTTGGTATGTCAAAACCTTAGAGAAAATGGAGAATGTAGAATGTATATGAGTGATTACAATCTTGTAGGATCATGAAAGAGTATAATGTGCAAGGACTTCACATAGAGATCCAAGACTTTAGAATAATGTCTTAAATAACCAAGACTTTAAGAATGAGAGCTATGATAAAATAATGAAATGAAGATTAAAGTGAGCAAGATGAGAACATGGAATGAAATGAAGTCTATGAGCAAAATGAAGATGTTCCAAGGATTGTTAAGATGCTAAAATGATAAAGGAATGCTCCATATCTCATATTGTGCAAGTAGACTAGACATCTCACTTTAGCAGTAAATGTCTAAATTGTAGCATGGATGTCTTAGGGTAGACCTCTTCACTTTCAAGTAAACGTCTTGCCTGCATTGAGGCTACTTGTAGTTAGACATCTCATCCTTGAAGTAGATGTTCAAACTAGTCATTTAATAGCTATTTTATGAATTCTAAGTAGTCTTTAAAACTCAAAGGGTATAAGACTAAGTGAAATTGTTGGAAAATATGCAAGTACTATTCATTAAAAGATCTATCATTTGTTACAAAAAGAGAATTCATTTTTGTTCTTCATTGATTCATCATTTGTATGTAGTGTATCTAGTGATATTCAATTGCAAGGACTCTATAAATCAAACACTTTCTTCTTGATATTTTCTTTCTTTCTTTGTAGTCCTATGGGATCGATGTGCTTCTTGTAGGAAGGCATCTTTGTTGAGCAAGTTAGGAACTTGCAAGGTTAAGTGTTTTTACAATGACAAAATAGTTGGATGAGGAGCTCATGTTTGTAAAGGTTTGGATCCTACAGGATTGATTCATTCATAGCAATAAAACACGCTAAAGTGTAGCTTAAATCTTGTAAATTTTTTGATGCCTTTCAAATCACATTTTTGAAGCAACAAAGTCTAGAGGTGTGCATGGATTCTACCCTCCAAGTATGGACTGACCTAGTTGGGAAACCACATAAAATTGTGTTTCTTTTTTGTGAATGTAATGATTTTAATTAGGAAACTTATTTAACCCCCCAAACACCCCTCCCCCACCTTTACACCAAGTCCCTAATGTTCGATGAAATTGACTTCACATATTAGAAAGAATGAATGAAAGAATTCTTCAAATCCATGATATTCAAAGTCTGGGAGTCAATTCTTGAAGGCTACATATTTTCCATTAACATCATTGCTTGAACTACCAAGACAAGAAGCAAATGGAGGAAAGATGAAAAAGATAAATTCATTTTTGATTCTAAAGTAAAGAATTATCTCTAATATGTTTTAAGAAAATATGAATATAATAGATTAGCTAGATGTAGGACCACTAAAGAAATTTGAAAAATGTTAGAAGAAACCTATGAAAGTACATTAGTAGTAAAATAATCAAAACTTCTAGTGTTGCAAAGTGAATACAATAAGCTAAAAATGAGAGAAGGAGAAAAGATTAAGGACTACTTCTCTAGGGAAAATGATCTTGTTGTACCAACTAAAGGGATGGACAAGGACTTGTTAGAAAGTTATGTGATCATAAAAATGATTAGAACTTTGCAACTAGAGTTCAGACTAAAATTCATCAACATGGAAGAAATTAGAGATTTTTCGATACTAAGATTTGAAGAGCTTCAAAGTGCTATTGTTGATTATAACATGAATCTCATAAGTGAAGGAGCAATAAAAGAGAAGGCTATAGACCTAAAATTTGCATCAAAGGAAAAGGACATGGTTGAACAAGAATAAATAATGAAGATGAAATAGCTCTTCTATCAAGAGTTCAAATACTTCTTGGTAGAAAAGAAAGACACTTCAATCAACTAGGACCTAATCAATCTAGCACAAAAGGTAGAGAAAAGGGTAATAATTTTAAAAATTCAAATTTTGATGTATTTTCTATAGAATGTTGGGTATGTGATAGAGAAGACCATGTGGCCTCCAAATGTCCTAGTGCTAATAGAATCCAAAATGGAAATCAATGTAAAGTTAAGTCCAAAAAGAACAACTTCTCCACTAGCTCGGATGAAGAATAATGTGAAGAGAAAGTAGAGACCATAGAAGATTCACATATCATTTGCATGAATCTTACAAAATATGATGACAAAACAACTGAAGATGATGATCAAATAATAGAAACAGATGAAGAAAGCTATAATTTATTATGTAATGGACTTTTTTCATTTCAAGGTCTTTATATCAAGCTAAAGAAGGCTCTAAAAGATAAGGATTAAGAATTATCTTAACTCAACAAAAAAATATTTAGATCTATCACAAGAAAAATTAGACCTAAGGTTTGAGAATTAAAGACTAACCTTTTATTATGAGCAGATTGAAAAAGAACTTGCAGATACAAAACTTGTGAATGAGAGACTTGTCAAAGGAAAGAAATCCCTTTGCATAGTTTTGGGATAAGGAAGAGATCCAAATAAGAAAATTGAAGTAGAATGCTGTCAACAAGAAGAAGAATTAACAAACACTTCATCCAAATAAAACATTGCACCAAGGTTAGAAGTATCAACAAGCTCTTTAACCAAATAAAAGTTAGCTCCAAGATCTGATCATTTTATGTAAAGTAGAAAGGTTAAGTGCTATTATTATGGTAAAATTAGGCATAAGCAATGGAATTGTAATTTAAAATATCACCTTATGAGTACTTGTTCATACCATATGACTATTTGGTCTTACTTAAAAGTTCCTAGAAAGAATACCTTGTAGGACAAAAAGGAGTGGAGGATAAATCAAAAAGGAAAGGAAAGTAAGAATATTTGGAGAGTCTAATAAAAGGAAGAGAAAGAAAAAACTCTCATGAACAATTTTGAGAAAGGAATTCAAACATTAGAAATAGAAGAATTTTATACAAATATAGGAGGAACTTTGAAAGGAGAACCTCATTCCGAATCTTCATATATTTCATGATCTTCCATCATCAAACAAGGTATGTAGAGGTATGTGTTCATTTTCTTGTCCTACTTAAAATTTTTGTAGGAATATAACCCATGACAACTATCCCTAAAACTTCACATGATTTAGACATTTCACTACTAATATAGATGTCCACTTTTAGATATCTACATCTGGAAGATAGATGTCTATATCTATAAATTGATGTCCCTCTGAGTTACATTGGACATGGACTAGACATCTACTAGTTGAATCAGATGTATAAATTTTTGGAAAAATCCTTAATAGCTATGATTATATAAAGCAAACACTCCTCTCTTTTCTCATTTTTCCTCATCCAAGCTTAAACATCCAAGAGTTATTGACCAAGGCTTCCACCATAGTGTAAATTAGTTTATTTCCTTGTAGATCCATGATCCATAAGAAGATTGGGATGTCTAGAGCTCCATCATGCAAGAGAAAAAATTCAGAGGCATTATCAAGCACAAAAACCACTTATCTATCTTAATTTCATTCTATTAAAGCACAACATCAATTTGAGGTAACACACTATATCTCAATTTTATTTGAAGTAGCATCACCAAAAGGATTTGATGACATTTTTTGAAGCAATCAATTCAGTCTCTTTCATTTTAATGAATTTTTTTGTTTCTTAGATTTGTATCAGATAATTTTATAGTAATATTATCATCACTAATGCTACTATTGGGGCTTTTACTTCTACTGTAGGGGACATTTTGATTAAGGCAACTCTCCAAGTAGTTAATGTCATTCTTGGCATTTCTAGCTCTAAGGTTCATAGGGTTACCATTCATTCTATGTTAGATATTTTCTCAAATGGTGTAATCCCTATTTTTCACAATGAGTTATATGATGCTCTTTTTAGTTAATTATTATCATTGAGAAATGGCAAATTTTTTAGAATTTAGATATCCCTTATTGTATTGTATAATACCATTATAAAAGGAAGAAGTTACAATTATTAATTACCAGCTTAAGATTTTGTTCTATATTGTATTCTTACTGGTTAGCCATTTGAACTATGAGATATCCTTTGTAGAGACATGTTGGGATTTTTCACTAAAGACAAAGTTTATAGGTAATCTCTTTTTATCAATATGTTGATTCATTAGAGAAGAGTTCCTATTTTTGATATGCCTCTTCAAAAAGGTAAAAGAAGTCTTGGTGAATAGTTATAGAAATAGAGTACCACTCACATAGAACCTATAGAACCAAGCTCCAAACCACAGAAAGAAAAAAAGAAGAAAGCTTCATCACCTCCCATGACCTCTCCTTAGCTGAGATGATTCAAATTTATTAGCAGCCAAGTGAAATCAACTCTTAAGAAGATGCTGAAATCTTCTTCTAGGACTCTTGAAATGATTGGACAAGACCTCTCTTACCTTCATGAGAGAATGGATGCAACTAGAGTACCTCTTCATGCATATGGGCCATAGTTCAAGAAGATTACTATCCCTCTCATGTTAGCCAATGAGGAGGACTCTCCCACACTAGCCAAGCACTTACTCTACATTTGTTGCCTAGGCATATGACTTAAGAAATTCCTTTGATTCTAGTGATCTTGATTCATACCAGCACATATTCAAGGGAAGCTTCTTGATCTTGCACATCCTAAACCTTACTTTTATATTAATGAGGATTCTTCTTAAATATTTGAGCAATTGGTGATGAAGAGTGTCTTTAGAATAACATCTCAGTGGAGATCAAGTGATCCTAGTACATACCAGAGGGAGGGTGCTTCCTCATCTTCTCAATAGGTTGCATCTCATTCATCCACATCATCTCAGTTTTGGGTGAAGCTACATCCCTGTAGAGGTCTTGTCATAGTTCCATCTTTAGATGATGATGATGATAATAATTTCTCTAGAACCAATAGTGATGATGAATAAGAGGATATTTACAACCCTACTAGTGTAGCATCTAACTTTGATGAGGCTGATTCCACTAAGATTAGTGGCTAGAAGGGTTTCATCTCTCACTCCACTTTTTGGGTGATGTCCAAAAAGGAGGATATTTTTTGGCTTTATATGTTTGATTTATATATATGTTGTATTTATATGTATAGATTCATATGATGTGGATGTGATAGTTGATATTGGGTAGCTTGATGCTTTATTAACTTTATATATTCTGGCTATTGGCTATATTTATGTGTGATGACAATAGTGCTTCTCAATTGGTGATATGCATCTCAATTTGTTATAATTTGAAGATAGGTTATGCATTTTCCATTTAGAAATTTTTATGGGCATTTTGATTACATATAATAGACATTTTTTAGGTAGCTCTTGAAGGTTCTAGTTTTTCTTGTGGACTTATGATTTGGACCCATTGAGTTAAGCCTTTACATCCTTATTTCAGTCATATCCTTTGTTACCATGGGAAGTTATGTATACATTTTAAGAGATTTTATTTTTTATTATATATATATATATATATAATGCAATGTACTAACCCATTTTCTTGAGTTTTTGACATCACCAAAAAGAGGAAGTTTATTGATCTTTTGATATGTCAAAACCTTAGAGAAAAAATGACGTAGAATGTATATGTGTGATTGTAGTCTTGTAGGATGATGAAAGAGTATAATGAGAAAGGACTTCACAAGGAGATCCAAGAGTTTAGAAAAAGAGCTTAAAGAACCAAGAGTTGAAGAACTAGAGCTATGTTAAAATGATGAAATGAAGACTAAAGTGGAAAAGATGAGAATGTGGATGGAAATGAAGTCTATGAGTCAAATGAAGCAATTTTAAGGACTACTAATATGCCAAAATGTCAAAGGAATGCTCCAAATCTCAAAATGCATAAGTAGAGTAGATCTCTTACTTTGGCAATAGATGTCTTAAGGTAGACATCTCCATGTAGACATATCCACTTTTAGGTAGATATCTCTCTTGCATTGAGGTTTCTTGCAGTTAGACATCTCATCCTCAAAGTAGATGTCAAAACTAGTCACTTAATAGTTGTTGCATTAATTCCAAAGAGTTTTTAAAAACTCAAAGGGTATAAGATTAAGTAGAATTTTTGGAAAATGTGCAAATACTATTCATTCAAAGATCTATCCTTGGTTAGTCAGAAAATTTGTTTTTTTTTCTTTATTGATTCATCATTTGTATGTATTATATGTAGTGAGCTTCAATTGCAACAACTCTATAAATCAAGTTAGAATTTCTCCTTGATTCTTTTCTTTCTTTCTTTATATCCTTGTGGAGTTGATGCACTTCTTGTGGAAAGGCACCTTCATTGAGTTTTTCAGGACCATGCAAGGTTTAGTGTTTCTATAGTGATAAAAAATTCAATGTGGAGCTCATATTTGTAAAATTTGGGGGATCCTTTAAACCACATTTTGATATTTATGGGACCTTATGGGATTGAGTGGTTTTCTAGAGATGAAACACTTCAAAGAAAAGGTCAAATCTTGTAAAGGTTGTGATACCCTTCTAACCATATTTTTGAAGTAATAAAGTTTGAAGGTTTGCATAGATTCTACCCTCTAAGTATGGACTACCCAAGTTGGAAAATCATGTAAAAATTGTGTTTATTTTTTATGGCAGTAGTGATTTTAATTGGGAAACTTATTCAAAACCCCTTATAAGTTCTTGATCCACAATGCTCATGCATGTATGTTTAAATGAAAAATAATAAACTACTTAACTAATAACATGGAAAAGTAAATAAATATTAATAGTAAACCATAAGAAAATAAATTAAAGTTCTAGTTTGAATGATATAATGAAGAAGAAAATCGTAATTTTATTACTAGCATGATCATTTGACTACATACATAGCGTACTTAAATAAATCTTCATATAATTCATTCAATCTACAATGTGATTCCTTTTAGAAGAAAATATTCTAACTCTCAAGTAGAAAAACTATATGATTTTGCTTACCAAATGATCAAAAGATGTCATTAATGTAGTAGATGCATGCATTTATATAGGAAAAAGATAAGACAACATTAATGCATATGTATTAATGCATTATAGTATGCACCAATGAGTGTACATCAATGCATAACCATTGAAGCAACCAACTAACTTACATTTTATCATATCTCCATGGATAATTGAAAATTTATCCTTGAGTGAAAAAATGGGATTGAGTTATTTACACAATTAAAGAAATATGAAATTGGCTTATTGACTAACAAACTAAATAAGACTTTAGTTTTACATTACAAAAAAAATATTTGAATGCTTACAATGATAAAATTTGGATACTTTACAATAAAAATTTGGACTAACTTTTATGTACAAAATAGAAATCAACTAAGGAAAATATTCTAATCAATGCCATAAGGTGGTTGCTCCAATATCTTTGATGATTGATGTTCCTACCTTAGATCTACTTATGGCCATTGCTATCATGTTGATGTTTTTGCTTCTTCTACAAGCTAAAAGACATCTAACAATGACTTTATACTCTCTTTCATGATTCAAAGATCATGAATAGTCTAAGTGGCATCTTCTAGATTTTATCATGTAGGTACATCTAACAAGAAAGGTAAAGTAGGAAATATCTTATTAGCATTGATAAGTCATGTTACAAAGTGCTTACATTCGATGCCAAATGCTTGCATAATATTTTTTAGGTTTTGATGATCTTCCATTCTCTTTATCATGTTCTCTATGACTAAATGCTAATCTTCAAAATTATGTCTAATAACCTCAAGCTTTTTATTAGCTTCTTGTAGCATTAGCTTAGTGATGGGACGTGATATTCCATCTTCCCCTGCAATATTGCATACACGATATCGCAGTGCATCGTCAAATCTATAAATAAGAGGCATCTCTCCCTTGTTTCTCATCCTAGGCTTAGACCGTAGCGAAACTCTAGAATTTTGATCCCTCCAAAGATAGAATAATTTCCATGTGCCCGTAGTAGAAGCTCCAAAGTGAACAGATCTTTATTCGAGCAAATATTTTACCTGAACACATGTTTGTGTACGACAATAAAGATGAATTTCTTGGATAAAACTTGTAGTGCATGGAATAGGCTAATTAGGACTTTATTTATTGTTATTTACTATTTATCATTTAAATGCTTTATTAGTCATTAAATCTCTCTCAACCCTTCTCTCCTAGTTAAGTGTCTCAGTATGACCACTTCGAGCATGTGTGTTATGCATGGTGATCCCAACAACGATTAGCATTTGGTAACCAAGGTTACATTGGTTTAGGGTGTGAATGGTAAGTGGGAATGGATGCTGACGCTAGGTTAATTCAGACTTAGTTAGTTAGTCAAAGTTAGTTAATTAGTCTCTTCAATCCTTCACCTCTCATCATAGGAGATAAAACATAAAAGACTATAAAAATCATATACCTCAGACTTACTTAACCATACAATCGTGACAACTACAAGTCTAGGAAGACAACAAATAATTAACCTTAAGTGTTCCATAAGGCATGTAGGCACTTAGTCTGCGGAGTTCAACCAGATCACGCATGCTACGCTCGTATTCATATGGTTGAGTGTAGGGGTACCTCGCCACTCATCATTGGCGCTGTTGTCGAGGACTAAGTGTTTGTGCGCTAAGTAGAACATAGGAGATCACTCACATCATTGGGAGCTTAAACGAACCCTTAGGGTTAATTAAACAAAAAATTATATAACAGTTAATCAGTACAACGAATAAGACACAATGTCTTCTTCTTCTTCTCACAAGAGCATTACACCACCTAGGGATAATACAAGAAACAGTCTGCAGTCTAGAACACATAACCAAAATCAACCAGTTCCTCAACAATATAGGGTGGTATATACTCATCCCGATGAGTATATACCTAATTTTACTTTTATCCTCCATCAGGATGAACATATGCACTGGAGAGACTTGCAAGGTAACATAGTATTACCTCCAGATCAGGCAGTCCCTAACATGCTTCTTTGTGCTCTTGCACAGATAGGCATGACACAGCTTTATGCTAAATACATTATAGGTGATTTTGACACAAGGGATTACCATCCTGCAAAAGCACAACATATAAGGGACTCAAGGCAAGAGAGCCACCATACACTATTGAAGGGCAAAGAATTCCTGCATGTCCTAAGTGAAATTGGAGATGGTGAACCACTTATAACGGGTTCTCTATCGAAAGATGTTGCCCCTCCTAATAATAGTGAGGAGGTGGGGTATCAAAACCTACACTCCATGATACACAACCCTGGTTCTGATCCTTGTGAATGCCAACTATTCACTGAGGGAATGAAAGCACATGACAAGGATGGGCACTTAGATTGTCATCACGATCGGGGATGAACCCACAGAAGAGAAGGTAGGAAAAATTGTCACGGTGATGGTTCTCCTTCTTCATCCCCTTCATCACATCATTTTCCCTCTACTTCCACCTCTGGGCATAGTCATAGAGAGCATAACGGTGAGGATAGAGGTAGACAAAATGAGAGACCTTGATGAGAAAGTTGAGAGAGAGGACAAGGGTATGAAAGAAGGGAAAGTAGGGAACAACATAGACATCATAGACATCATGAAAGAGATGATCATGACAAAATCCTACTTGCCACCCGAAGCATGCTAGGTATAACGGAGGTAGTGAGAATACCAACAAGGCATCAAAAAGATAGCCGGATCAAGCACTTAAACATGAATAATATCCCACGCTTTAAGGGGGGATACAATGCGGATCCGCAAAATCATTTACAGGAATTTCATGATGCCTGTGCCTTGCAAAACATAGAGAACAAGTGGTAGAAACTAAAGTTGTTTCCTAGGACACTCGTAAAGGAAGCAGAGAGTTGTTACTAGTCCGTAGAACCAGAAACCATTAGGAGATGGAGTACGATGTTAGAAATCTTCAACGATAAATATCAAACATACTCCAAAGTGTCTAACTTGTGTAAACAGATCCAAGGGTGGAACCAAGGTACTCATGAACCCTTGGATGCTACCATGGGCCACTACTACGCATTGTTACATCGTTGCTCAGGCCATGGTTACACACAGAGAGATCAACTCCGCCACCTCGTGGATGGGCTAAGGTATGAAACTAGGAGAACCCTTGGGACATAAGCCCAAGGGAGACTATCAGAACTTAGATCCCATGAAATTCAACACTTGTTGGAACAAGTAGCCAAAGAAGAAGGGGAGCTACAAAAAAGAGAAAATGTGAAAGAATATAACTGTGATCCCTCCCTTCGAAAGAAGGGAGTGAGATTCTGTGATGAAGAGGATGAGTCACCACTCGAAGAGTTGGTGAATAGGCAAGCCTTTCCTCTTCAAAAGCTAACAATGAAAGTATCGGCCAAGGTAGATGAAGTATGGAGCTCCTTAGATAGTAAAATTAAAACCATCCTACAGATTGTAGAGGAGTCTAAGGAGGAACAAAGTAGTGAAAAAGATAAGAAAAAGTGAAGAGATTCAGGCCCTGCACATGACAAGGGTAAGGGGAAAATAACTATCTCTGATGAGGTTGTGGATTTGGATACAGAAAATAATGGTGGATGTGAGATCTACCAATATGATTATCCTAAGGGATGTTGTCCAATCATCTCACATCTACAAGAGTCTGGGGTGTATGCACTCAACCCAAGACTTAACCGACGGCAAACACCCCGAAGGTTACCTTATCCCCAAAGTAACCCAAGATAGTTCCACCAACTGTTGACATACTATCCAAGTGGAACTCCATCACAACCCATCAGGGAACATCAGTAGTCGAAATACCCATAGTCATGGGGGATGCCACTACCTAAACATTAATACCCTTACTGGCAACCCAATCCTTATGGCTACTATGTGCAGCAGCCAATTTCTCTAAGTGACTCCATGGATCACACAACTTCCCAATGTCACTACCAAGTTTGAGAGTACTTTAGAAGGACTCCTTTTCCTCTAGGATACGCTCCACCTCCATATCATCCTCCTAATCCATCCGCACCTCTTCCACTGGTAGTTCCCATATCACTCACTCCAACAATGCAAGGGGAACTCCCCACTCAACCGCAGCAACATAATGATATGAGAGCTGTAACCATTCAACCCACTACTGGTTCTGACACCCACAAAAATAGAATACCTTTCTTCAAAACCAAAAGCCTAGACAAGCTCTCACAACCACAAGAGGTTGAGTCTAGGTACACTCCTCCAACACATAAGGCTTTAGAGCACCCTTCAGTCCAACAATAGAGCTTAACGCATACGGTTATGTTAATGCATATCGTAATCGATAGGATCAAGGTAGGCCACCTTCCTAGGAAACTCTCTAACCCTGGAAGTCCCTTAATCTACCTCCAAGTCACCGAGAATGCATCACATAAGGCTCTTATTGACTTAGGTTCCGGAGTCAACTTAATTTCATAAGAGATGTATCAAGCCTGGAACCTGCCCCAACTCAAGAAGAGCAACATTCAACTAGAGCTGGCAAACCATTCCATCATCATTCCCTTGGGATTGGTGGAAGACATTGTTACCATTGTGTGTGATTGGTCCTACCCAGCTAATTTCCTAGTGATAGAAGTCAACAAAAATGAAGGGAACTTCCCAATTATAATGGGAAGGCCATTGCTGAGTACAATAGATGCGTACCTAGGGATCCATGATCTTTCCTTGGAGATATCTAAGGTAAATATTTATGGAAAGATTGTGAAGAAGAAAGTTTCGTGCATCACATACAATGACTTAGGTGATGACATGGAGGAATTCTTAGCATCTCCTACATGAAATAAGTGTGCCCTAGAAACTTTGAGACAAAGATGATTGTATGTAGCAACCACACAACAAGTGGACACCCTATGGTTGATAGCTAAACAGAAGAGCAACTGACAAACATGCATGGAACGAACTGGGGAAATAACCCATGCCAAAAATGAAGGCATAGAAACCTTGGAATATGAGCGTTGTCGACTTCCACCTCTTAATCTAAGAACATCAATTGGGAGAAGTTGGACACTTCAAAGAAATTCAAACAGGTGCTCATTATTTTAGATCTCTCCCTTTCCATTCAGTCATGGGGGAGATGGCCACCTATGCTAACCATTTGGGGCCCTCAATCCTTTTTAAGTTTTTTTTACAAATTTTTGTTTTACATGTTTTTTTCTTACACATTTTTGTTTTACAAGTTTTTTTCTTACAAATTTTTGTTTTACAAGTTTTTGTTTTACACATTTTTGTTTTACAAATTTCTTTAACTTTTATTGTTTTTGTTTTACAACATCGTTATACTTTTTCATTGTGTGTGTGTGTGTGTGTTATCCACCTTGTAAGTTTGTCATTTAATAAGTGTTCTTAACAATGGTATGAACTATTTTTATATCGATTGCTAATGTTTGGTTTTCACCTTTAAGTTATGATGTTGATACTAAGGTATGATTCTTTTGATATAGTAGGCAATGAGTCAACTTCATCCATTCATCCACCAAGTTCTATGGTCTCTCTCAGCTTGGAAATGTACAGTCCCTTTCTAAATAAGAACTATAATGAATTGGTAACTTGGCATTTCTCAAACTAAGGAAGGACTCAAGGATTGAAAATGGTGCAACTTCAAGGGAACTTGATGCATTTTTGTTGGCTGTTCTCTTGGGTGCTTGGATGTTTTCTTCTTGATTTTTTTTACCGTTTCAAAGTTACCCAATTATTGAAAGTTGAGCAAATAAAAATAACAAAGTCTTTGCATGGTGTGATTCTCATGCATAAACACATTAAATACAAAAAAATAGTGAGAATTCAAAGCATACCCCTTAGACGAAATAATTGTTTGGGCTACAAGCACTGCTTATGGAACTAACAAATAAAATGTTCCCTCTAACTAAGGCCCGTCTCGCTTCCCATTCTCTCCTTGTTTCGTCAGAATGGTAGTGGCTCTTGGGTGAGAGCATTCTTGTTACTTCAAGAGGATGGATTGGCTGAATGCATTAATGCGAAGTCACTAGATGTGGTATGTTTGAAGCCGAACTTGAAATGGGATCTACTAAGTCACATTAATCATGAAATCCACAAGGGGTACACCACCTTGTTCTTGAGATTCCATTCCATTCTCTTTTCTCCATCCTTCTCTCCATTGTTCACCTCATTGCCGATTGTATCATTAGTATATATTTTGGTGGATACATTATTTTCTTTTTGGTAAATTCTTGTAGTTAAGACTTTAACTCTTATTCCAAATGACATTCCCAGAGCCTACAGACTCTTTGAATGTGGGTTTGTTAGGGCATTAAGGGCATGAGCCTGCTTTGGGGAGGACCCACTGACATTTCTCTTTGGTACCCCAATTAAATTCTTTCCCTTAACATTTTTGCAATTAATTTTATTTTGTTCATTTCCATCTTGACATCTATTTCATCGATGTCCTAGTTGTCCCTTTTTCTCCATCTTTCTTGTTCTTTTTCTTTCTCCAATCTATTGCTACCAGAGGTTCGCTCTTAGTCATGGGGGTCCAAACCCTTTTTTTTTTTTGATTTTTCTCCTAACCCCTACACCTTCGGTAGTCGCCATGAATATATCTCCAGACCCGTATCAACCATACCACAACTCAGCCAATGGACTTTCATAGAAGCAAGGTATAGACTACATTGTAATTCATTTACCCTTGTTAATATAAAGACTATGTTGTGTGTGCAAATGGCAATCATACAAAAAATGGATTGGATCAGGAGAGAACACTTGGAATGGAGCACTACTGAAGCAGTTATGCAAGGAGCAAGATCGATGATGCACTTACGGATGGAAAACGAAAGGTGCAATCTTGGCATTGGTAGCAACAAAAATTCTTTTTCTCTCTCTTTTTCAGCTGCCAAATAAGGCCTAATTTCAATGTAATAAGGTGTTCACTCTTGTTATCATGAACCCCAGTTTTATCTTGTCTTGTAATGATGATTCATTCACATGTCATCCCATTAGTTCCATTTAGACAATAATCCCATACCTTCCCAATATTTTGTAAGGAACTCGAGGATGAGTTTTTATTCAGTCATTGGGGTATGATGGGATGCGATATCGCATGGGCCGTGATATCGCGTACATGATATCGTGTCCACCATGATATCACATCCCACGCAATATCACGTACGTGATATCATGGTGTGTTGTCAAATCTATAAATAAGAGGCGGCCCTCCTTTGTTTCTCATCCTAGGCTTAGACTGTAGTAAAACTTTGGCAATTTGATCCCTCCAGAGATAGAATATTTTTCATGTGCCCACAGTAGGAGCTCCAAAGTGAACAGATCTTTATTCGAGCAAATATTTTACCTAAACACATGTTTGTGTACGGAAATAAAGATGAACTTCTTGGATAAATCTTGTAGTGCATGGAATAGAGTAATTAAGACTTTATTTATTTTTATTTACTATTTATCATTTAAATGCTTTATTAGTCATTAAATTTCTCTCAACCCTTCTCTCCTAGTTAAGTGCCTCAGTACGGCCACTTCAAGCACCTGCGTTACGCTCGGTGATCCCAACAACGATTAGCGTTTGGTAACCAAGGTTGCATTGGTTCAGGGTGTGAACGGTAAGTGGGAATGGATGCTGATGCTAGGTTAATTCAGACTTAGTTAGTTAGTCAAAGTTAGTTAATTAGTCTCTTCAACCCTTCACCTCTCAGCATAGGAGATAAAACATAAAAGACTATAAAAATCATATACCTCAGACTTACTTAACCATACAACCGTGACAACTACAAGTAAGTCTGGGAAGACAACAAATAATTAACCTTAAGTGTTCCATAAGGTGTGTAGGCACTTAGTCTATGGAGTTCGACCGGATCGTGTGTTCTATGCTCATATTCATATGGTTGAGTGTAGGGGTACCTCGCCACTCATCACTTAGTCTCCTTATGAAGCTCATATTATGCCTCATATAGAAGGTATGAGCTAATAACCTACATTCTTAGTTTTGATCTTGGTTATCCTGCAGTCAACATCATCAACTTTGCATAACATAGATTGGCTAGCTCTATGTATTCTATTATTTCTTCTATTTGGATCTCCTTCATGTTAATTTTCACCTAATTATATGTATTTAGTTCATCAAAGATGCATTTTTATAAATCACTATGTTATTGGATCTATTAGAGGCCAATATTCATCTTTTCCTTCATTAGTCAGATATCCTTCTCATTAACTTCCTTGAGCATGCCAATTTGGTCCTTGTACTAATTTCTTACTTAAGGACATCATTCTTCTAGGCGTGTGACATCCTATTCCCAAATGTCATGGCAAACATCAATTATATGTTATATTATACATTATACATAAGAAGATAATATAAAAATGTCAAATATATGTAACATTCAACATTATGCATAAAGTAAATAACAAAGAAAGTGTAGAAAGAGAAAGAAAGGAATGTTTTATTAATATGGAATAGAATATCTAGATCATGTTTTGAGAGTGCTCTTTGGGAATTTCTTCCTTTAGCATCTATCCCTTAGAGGAAATTCAACACTACCACCATGGTTACACCTAAAACTAGCTAGAAGGGATGGCCAATCCACTTCCTATCCTCCTTCTCCTAACTCTTGTGACTTGCCTTACCAGCTCCATCACTCCATGCCTTACACGAATACTAAGCCTAGGTATTGTAACGACAGAAAACGTCGGCAGCTGGAAATACCGATCAAGGTTCCATGTATACATTTTTAACCACGGATCCGCGTGAGGGCTATGCTGGAAAAAGGGAATCCGCGGTGCCCTGAACGGTCTTGTCAATCAGACAGGGACTTACAGGTCAGTAAAACGATGAAGATTACGGATCTTGGCATGCTGCGATTTGATTCGGGGGATCGTGAAATGGGAGGAAAACGACGTGGATGGACCGCTACAATGATAATGTCAAACATGCCGAAGAGATGCTAATCAGGAGAGAAACGCGTGAGTTTCAAAGATCTATGCTTCGATTTTTGAAAGAATGTATGATTTATATGTCATGTTACAATGGGAGAGACCCCCAATAACTTGATGCAAAAAATGAGCACAAAACAACAAGGAAACTGTCCAGACAGAAGTTCGATTTACCTCGTAGGCCAAAGCTGGGATGCAAGGATGGTCAAGCTATGAAGTCTGCCAATCAACTATTTCTGACCGGTAGAGTCTACAAACCGGGCGAGACGATCTCACAATCCCTGTTCTACTTCTTTGCTTCGAGTAGGTTCTGCTCAGGGTAGCGATCGCTAAAGGAGAAAGGTCGTATCTTCCCCGAAGGAATGATTTCTCCTATTGCTAAGGCTCAAGCGCACTGTGCTCTGTTCTTGCTGAAGGATGGTGCTGTCGGTAGTTGCCAAAAGGTTGATCTTTGTTTCTCCGCTCAAGGTATGCTTCCTTGCTTAGAAAATGCTCTTGCCCCTTTGACTTCTCGCCAACAAAAGTGATAAGTGCTCTGGTGCTCAAAAAAATGTCTCTGCTTCTCTGATTTGCCAACCCTTGTACCTTTGTCAATTGAGGTATTTTTAAGCCGCGACGCTCCATGGAAGAGGCGCAACCCTGATGACGTGGGTCCCAGACATTTCGGGTCCCACTGACCATTTTAAGTCAGACTATGACTATGCACAACACGCTCGTTTGCGCGTTGTGCGTGTGAAGAGCAGGTACATGTTGAGCGTGCTTCAATTGGTTTCAGGCTATATTAGACTCATCCGCATTGTGTTGCGTGTATGAGCGTAATCCGGTATAAAAAAAATAGGCTCAAAATTGTTTTACGCTCACTATGCAGCTACGCGTAACAAAGCATAGACAATGTCCAACTTACGCTCATTACGCAGCTGTGTGTAACGAAGCGTAAATAATGTGTAACTTACGCTCACTACGCAGCTGCGCGTGATGAAGCGTAAACAATGTGTAACTTACGCTCACTACGTAGCTGCGCATAACAAAGCGTAAACAATGCCTAGCTTTAATGATGAAATACGCAATGGTACGCACCACCGCATAACGAGCATAAAGACAACTTATCCATACGCCATGAGAAAAAGCGTCGCACTGTTATGCTTCTCTAGACTCTGCCTTCAACTATTTTGGAGCCTATTACGCTTATTACGCTGCTGTGTGTAATAGAGCGTAAACTTGTCCTTAAACAAAGCTGATGCACACTCTCTCTTGAATTGCGAATCTCTGCCTGAAGCCGACTCGTAATTTTCACGGTGTTTCAATGGCCCCTCTTTGTTGACGGTTAGAGGGCTTACACGAAAGACATCGACAAAGAATGCGAAACACCGAATTCGTAGAAGCAAGAACAGCGTCCATCCATGGCTACTCAAGTGTTGCCCTGTCAACATGGAAGGGCAAAGCCGGAAGGTATGGGAGACAAAGGGACATAGCTGGAAACAGGTTCGAGGAAGATGCAAAATGAGTTATGATGGTAGGGGCATGAAATATGCTCGTACGCATAGAAATAGACACTCATTTATGGCAACAGGAATGCTTTCAGATGAGCGTAGCACATCAATCTGAGATTTCTCTGTTACAGATTCTAACAGGAATGCTTGTAGAAGGAGCGTTGCGCATCACTTTCTGTGATCTCTCTACTAGTGCGAGTGCGGAAAATGGATACTTGCGTATATAGCCTTTGCGTATGGGAAGCGGGTGGTGGGGATGAAGGAAAACAAGAGCTAAAGGTAGGATTTGTGAGAAGCATAGGCATGTAGCTCGAAGTGGTCGGGAAAACCTGAGCAGCCATTTCAGAACGCTGTTGTTCTTCACCACTCAGATGAACGCACCTTTGAACCACATCCTCGGAGCAAGTAACCTACAACCACAGAAGAAAACAGAGGACACCATTGCTCATGCGAACAAGGGGTAAGGCTGTCGAAGCGAGCACTGTTTGATGTGAGATAGAGTCATTGGGACATGAAGAAAGAGCTGGAGCGTAAGGCCGGGGTCGCCAATGCTGACGATTGGCCCTGCATACCTTTGCCAAAAGGCATCAGACGCAGTGCACCTAACTGGTTAGACAAGGAACCAGCCAAATGAATTTGCGAAGCCAGCGTCCGATAGCGATGATTGATGGATGGTCCCGAGGTCGTTGCCGGTGAGGACTTCGTCGGGGCTCCGATTGACGAGACTAAACTCTCAGAGGTGCCACCACTGTAGTGGGCGCAGCGACGGCATCTCCGAGGGATCAGTAAGATGCCCTTCAGCTCGTCCGAGGAATCAGTAGGATGCCAGTGGGGTGGTGACGCTAGGGCTGTCCCAGTATCCCACCCCGTTGGTGGTGCAGCCATGTAGAGATGATCGCGCTCGCTTGATTTACATGGCAGCAGCCTGTAAGTCCCAGTTTTGAGTCCTGGTAGACTGTCATTGCTGGTTTTAAGTCTCAGCAGACCATGGTCCCAGTTTAAAGTCCAGGCAGATTGAGAAATGCTAGTTTTACGTCGTAGCGGACGGTGGCAAGGCTGATTTATGGTCTCAGCAGACTGTGCTGTGGATGTCAGTTTCATGTCGTGACCCAAGGATAAATCTGTGCTGGTTTTACGTCTCAGCAGACGTCTACTTACCTGTGCCAGTTTAGCGTCGTCGCGGACGCGTGCAAAAGGTGCCAGTTTTTCATCTTGACGGACTTGTACAACATTGTCAGTTTTACGTCGTAGCGGATAGTTAGTACTTACCAGTTTAGCGTCATGGCGGACGCGTGCAAGGCATGCCAGTTTTACGTCGTAGCGGACGATCAGTGCCAGTTTAAAGTCGTAGCGGACGCCTGGTGCCAGTTTTACATCGTAGCGGACAATGGCTGTCATACCTAATTATTTGCGCTGTAGATACTGCTAAATGTAATACCGTTTTAGATATACATGATTTACAGGGTTCGGTAGTTCATTGTCATTGATGTCTGCTAGTCTAAAAGCTCCGTTGCTGTATGCGTCGACCATCGAGAAGGGCCCTTCCCAATTCACCGAGAACTTGCCTGCCAACTCATGCACGGCTTTGAGGACTAGGTCTCCTTTTTTGATCAGATGCTTCTGAAGATTGTGATGATGCTTCTGTCTCTGTTTATCTTGATATGTCTCAATCGTATCAAGAGCCTGTATCCGCTTCTCTTCTACTGAATCCAAATCCATTATCCGAGCCTCAATGTGTTGAGCTTCATTTATAATGGTGGAGAGGACCATTCTTAGAGAAGGAATTTGCAATT
>MNCI01013066.1:39905-59101 GCA_015680685.1 Gnetum montanum
TGCCACGTCACATTTATGAGGAAATGCGTAAATGTGCGTTACGCTCGACACGCTCCGTATGGGAAAGTAGAAGTATTAATAAAAGCCTATGGAAAAGGCTGCAGCGGTCGGAGCAGAGGGTTGAGTCCTTGACCAAAGAAGTTGGGGACCTAAGGGCATGGTACGAATTCCTACAGGCTCGAGTGATGGGGGATGAAGACTGGCGTACTGCTGTTATCGATCACTCCCGTTATTGGATAGCCATCAAGAACAGCGTATAGACCAGCTGGGCGTTAGTAGAGCAGAGGATGCAAATCGAACTCCTAGCTCAGAAACGCCGGGACTAGAGGAACTACTACACTAGCGTTCAGGAATGGGGGCAGAAGGAGAAGGACCACAAGCATCTATATAAAAGGGAAAGCGTCGCTTATCGAAAACACTACCGTGATTCCACCATCAAAGCTCAATCCCTGGAGGGTTTTGTTAATACCATCGGAGCGTCGGAAGCTTTCAAGAAGTTCGAAGAGTAGGTGACCGTAACTGCTTCCCCAGAGAGGGCAATGGTTTTCCCTGGGAATCAGGTTACGATCCCTACCTTCTTCCTGGATCCGTCTCGCTAGAGTAGTGTGGAGAAAGGGAAGGTGAAAGCTGGAGCTGCGTTGGGCGAGGATGTGTGGCTAGACCTGACGGAAGACAAGATTATGCAATGCCTGTGGGCTGGCCTAGACAAGCTCCCCTTTGCTGCGGAAGTAGGGCCGTCGCGAGTAAGTTTATGCATGACTTAGTCAGAAAGTTTACTGGTTTGTATTGTCTATTCTAATTTTTTAAGGTTATTTGGCTTTAGGTACCGGAAGAAGATAGGGAAAATACGCTAGTTGAGGGGCTGGGAGTGGAAACAGAGGAAGCAGAGGAGGAACGCAAGAATGAAGAGCGTTCTCCTGTGAAGCCATTGCCAGAACGAGAGCCTCGTGAAGGGGCAATCTTTTACGAAGGCATAATTCCCAGAAACGATGGCCCACTGGAGGACAACCTTTTGGGGTTAGATTCAGAGTTAAGAGATACTGGTGACAATGGCAGCAGAGGGAATGCGTAATTATTATTTACGCAAAATTTTATTGATGCAAGGTCGGGTGTTGTTCTGAATAACTGTTGATGGATTGTTGTAAAGTCTAATGAATATTTGAAATGTTAATCAGTTTGTTGTTTGACTTTTTTATGGTTTTGTCTACGTCAGTGTGAAAATATATGTTAAGTATTCTATCTAAATGATACTGATAGGACGTAATAACTAGTTTAAGGCCGTTGCGGGCCGGTTGCGCATTCCAGCGTAAATGGTTATAGTATACAATACTGCGTTACTAGTTTAAGGCCATTGCGGGCCTGTTGCGTGTTGCATGGCAAGCGTAAATGATGATAGTTTCGGATGACTAGTTTAAGGCTGTTGCGGGCCGACTGCGTAACTACGTACAATGGTATGAATAGGTTGATTTTGTATGACTAGTTTAAGGCCGTTGTGGGCCGATTGCATAAATTGCGTATAACAGTAATCTTGTATAAATGCGTGAAGTAATGAGAAAGCTTAGCTAACGCGAGTATGATAAAACACACAAAAATGCAAAGCGTAAACACGGAAAGCAAATATACTGTAAAAGTATGTTGAAACAAAAGAAGCTGTTATGGGGAGTACGCTAACTTACAAGAAAATAGTGGTACACGCAGAAGACCATTGTTCAACCGTCGATACGCAATTGTCTCTTAATGGCCTTTACATTGAGCGCTGCGTAAGGGCGAGGAGGCTCGTGGTTTGACTCCTCTATGCTGTCATTCGGAAATGGAAGGTCAGCCCAGGCTAGGCTGTCGTCATTGTTGTTGGCTTGTTTAGGGGCTTGGAGATGGGACTGATCGTTGGTTGTTTCAATCTTCGAACCCCGTTCTTCTTCGATGTTATTGATGGTCCTGGGGGTGACCTCGTCACTGCGTATGATAACCTCCCCTCTGGCGTAAGGTAGGTGTATCTCTTGATGTATCGGCGACGAAACCATCCTCAGCTGGGCTAACCACGACCTCCCTAAGATCAAGTTGAAACCAGGCATCTCCTCGACGACTAAGAATGTGGCTTCGGTTGGAAATTGATCCCCCACCACAAACTCAATACGCACCGTCCCCTTGACTTGAACCCGTGCTCCATTGAACGATTTTACGCAGGCTGTCGTCGTGGGAGTGATCTAGTCAACCAAGCCCAGCCTATCCACTATGGAATAAGGAACGACGTTAGTTGCTGCNGCTTCGGAAGGAAACATGATAGCGTGTATCGCTTCCTCTTCTGCTGGTAGGTTGGCATCCACTGATATGGATGACAGCATGCGTACCATAGCCTCATGGTGTTCTCGAGACGTCATCAGCAAGTCGTACAAGCTCAGCGTTGTGTTCTTTTGCTTAATAGCTTGTTTGACCTGCGTGAATACATCAAGGAGATCTTTCTCTCGGTCAGGTTGTTTATCCCCCTTGTCCTCCTCCATTCGGCCCAAGAGATAGATCTCTCGAGGTGGAGCGGTGTCAGTGGGGGGGTTGTTCTTTCTCCTGCCAAGAGAAGGTGGCTGCGTTTCTGTACCTTTAGCCTACTTCTGAGGCACAAACAAAGGCACAGAGGCCAGGGGCTTGGGCTTACGGAAGCCGAGCGTAAGGTGGTCTTTTGTAGCATTAACTGTAGTGTCCTCCTCCTTTCGCTTAGGAGGTGATGACTAGTTATTTTAATCGGAAGTCTGCCTCTGCGTGAGAGGAGCAGGTCGTGGTTCCGGTGCCCTGATAATGAAAGGTACTCTAGGTGTGGGCGCGGACGGAGCCGCGACTTGAGTGCTACCGCGCGACTGAGGGTGTACCTTGGAAGGTGCCCGTATGATGAAAGGTGGCTATGAGACCCCACTGGCTACCACTGGAGTAGTTGGCCCCCTTGGTGAGCTGTCGGGCACGCGCAAAACAAAAGGCTATTTTGGCTATCCCTTACGCTCACCATCCGTACTTACCACAGTGATTGTATAAGGATCGTAGTTTGCGTTCAGCGAGTCCTTATATACATGCAGTGTTTGGTTTTCCAGACGCGTTGGGTTACTACTGTCTAATTTTAGATGACCTTCGTCGATCATGCATTGAATGTCGTCCTTCAACGCCCAGCAGTAATCCGTGTCGTGACCACACATCTGGTGGTAGTCACAGAATCGATCCAGCTGAAAAGATCTCAGAACTACTGGTTCGTTAGGTAAGGCTAAAGAAGGATCCTTCAGCAGTTCACAGTGACATCTGTGACGCTTCAGGGCTTTCTTGGACACCTTCTTAGGTTGAATGTGCCCTGTCGCTAACAGTTGTTTCAGCAATTCAGAATGCTTTATAGGTAAAGCCGCATATTTTGAACGATCCTTACGCTCAAAATTTGGCTTTGGCTAGGGGGAACCTTCATAGGCAGTTGTGGTTTGGCTGGTGCGAGCACCAGTCGTGGCCTCGGGAGGCGCTGCCGTGGGTGCCTTCTTATTCTTGTTCTTTTCATTTTCAGTTAGTGCAGCTACCGTCATTGTTGCCGCCTTACCCTTGTCTTTGGCCTTGTTGTGTGCATTCTTGTAGGCGACATACGTCGGGTCTTTGCTGGCCTCCGCAGCATCTTGGATGCCTCTAACTTGTGCGAAGGCCTGATGTAGGTTACTGGGGGAAAGGTAGTACAGCTTCAACTTGATGAAGTTGTTGACTGCCTCTTTGAACATAGCGAGCGTATGTGAGTCCGCGATCGATTTGCGGATCTCATTCAAGGTAGCAGTCTAGCACTGTATAAACTTTTGGATGGGCTTGAGAGGGTCTTGTTTCACCCCCATGAGCTAATCCAGTATGACTTCCGGCTTCAGGTTGTATTTGAAGCGGGTCACAAACTGAGTCAGCAGCTCTTCCAAGGTCGAGATGGAAGAGCGAGGGCTCGGTACCAGTCCAAGGCTTTCCTTGTTAATGACATCGCAAAGACTCTGATAATCGTATGTGGCCACTGTTGAAGCAACAAGGATTCAGATCGAAAGGTGACTAGGTGAGCGTTGGGATCCCCCTCCCCATTGTATTTGGTGAAATGGGGGAGGGACATCCTTGGCGGTAACGACAACATAGGGATCGCTGAACTGATCGGATCGTCCTGATAAAAGTCCATGATCTAGATGGTGTCAGAACCAGCGGTCTTGAGGCGTCGAACCTCTTCAGTTAGAGTCTGGATCAGCTGGAAGGCTTGGTCCAGGCCTGTTAATGGAGGTGTTTGTGCGGATGGCACGGGAGGTTGAACCGGGAGGGCAGCACCAGGAAAGGAAAAACACGGGCGGGATCGACTGGCCGCTGGCGGGGCATGGACCCCAATAGATGGGGGAGCCTGTGAAGACCACCACCCGCTGGTCTGCGCAGGGGGGTTGACCGCCACCTGCTGCGCGAGATAAGGATGTAAATACTGCGGTACCCCCTATGGAACATACGTTGCTGGTGCGACCGGGAGTTGCACGCCGTACACCACAGATTGGGTCTGTTGCGCCACCGGGTTGGCCCACTGACCTGCAGCAGGCTGGTGGGCGTAAGTTGGTTGGACGGCTGCGGTAACCTGTTGGGTCGGAAGGGGCGGAAATGATAAGGTCTACGTCGGGCGCATTGCAAACACGTTGTAAGGCTGTATCTGATGAATGAAATGGGGCGCAATGGTCACCGGGACCACCGCTGGGATGCTAAGTACACGTGGTGACGAAACCGCCCCCACGTTATTGTGGGGAATTTGTACTTGCAGCCCAGACGGTTGCGTAGCAGCCTGTGGAAGGACAGGGACATGCATCTGTGCCGTCGGGGCTGTGTTAAGAGAGGCGGCCTCCCTGTTGAAAGGAAACAGGGGATTTACATGCGTCTGGGGGCTCAGGGCATGGAACGAAGGTTCCAGAGTATGGAACGAATGTTCCGACTGGGCTGCAAAGTCATCCTCTTCCTCCTCCCCATGCTGGGGCTCCACCGTAGTTTGTGAAGCTTGGCCTTTGGCCATGACCAACTGTGTAATTAGTTCGTGGTGGTGTTCGGTAAAGGGAATTATGTCATAGGTTGTTGGCTTAAAATCATAACCCCCTTGGTGGAGCACCTCAAAGTTCCGTTTCACTTCAAGTTTGGCTCGGCTTAGCGCCAACTTCACCTGGATCTTAACGCATATAAAGTTGTATTCTTCAGGGGTTATAACCGTGAAGATAGGCTCTTTTCCCTGAAGCCTCAATGAACGGCGCAATGGTCCCTGGGATTCTATTGCACCCGGAGCTGGTCGGGTGACAATAGGGTTCACAGATGTGGCACCCAGATCAGTATGGGCCATGGAAATTGTGGTTGTGTACAAAGAATCCATTGGGCAATGAGATTAATGGTAAATGATAATCAGACCTAAGGAGTACCTGGCAACAAAAGCTCGAAATAGGCTTTCTACCCTGTTGGATTTCAGGGAAATCGTCCCTGCGACCGATCTATACCACGCGAGTAGGCTTCCCTAGAGATATTACGTCTATGGTTTAGGGTATAGATCACTACCAAGGCTACCCAAAATATTCAGATCAGAGCCTGAAGGGCCCTCCTTCTAGCGCCAAAAAACTATAACGACAGAAAACGTCGGCAGCTGGAAATACCGATCGAGGTTCCGTGTATACAGTTTTAACCATGGATCCGCGTGAGGGCTATGCTGGAAAAAGCGAATCCGCGGCACCCTAAACGGTCTTGTCGATCAGAAAGGGACTTACAGGTCAGTAAAACGATGAATATTACGGATCTTGGCATGCTGCAATTTGATTCGGGGGATCATGAAATGGGAGGAAACCGACGTGGATGGACCGCTACAATGATAACGTCAAACACGCCGAAGAGATGCTAATCAGGAGAGAAACACGTGAGTTTCAAAGATCTATGCTTCGATTTTTGAAAGAATGTATGATTTATATGTCACGTTACAATGGGAGAGACCCCTAATAACTTGATGCAAAAAATGAGCACAAAACAACAAGGAAACTGTCCAGACAGAAGTCTGATCTACCTCGTAGGCCAAAGCTGGGATGCAAGGATGGTCAAGCTCTGAAGTTTGCCGATCAACTGTTTCTGACCGGTAGAGTCTGCAAACTGGGCGAGACGATCTCACAATCCCTATTTTGCTTCTTTGCTTCGAGTAGGTTCTGCTCAGGGTAGCGATCGCTAAAGGAGAAAGGTCGTATCTTCCCCGAAGGAATGATTTCTCCTATTGCTAAGGCTCAAGTGCACTATGCTCTGTTCTTGCTGAAGGATGGTGCTGTCGGTAGTTGCCAAAAGGTTGCTCTTTGTTTCTCCGCTCAAGGTATGCTTCCTTGCTCAGAAAATGCTCTTGCCCCTTTGACTTCTCGCCAACAAAAGTGATAAGTGCTCTGGTGCTCAGAAAAATGTCTCTGCTTCTCTGATTTGCCAACTCTTGTACCTTTGTCAACTAAGGTATTTATAAGCCACGACGCTCCATGGAAGAGGTGCAACCCTGATGACATGGATCCCGGACATTTCGGGTCCCACTGACCATTTTAAGTCAGACTGTGACTATGCACAACACGCTCATTTGCGCGTTGTGCATGTGAAGAGCAGGTACATGTTGAGCGTGCTTCAATTGCTTTCAGGCTGTATTAGACTCATCCGCGTTGTATTGCGTGTATGAGCGTAATCTGGTATAAAAAAAATAGGCTTAAAATTGTTTTACGCTCACTACGCAGCTGCGCGTAACAAAGCATAGACAATGTCCAACTTACGCTCATTACGTAGCTGTGCGTAACGAAGCGTAAATAATGTGTAACTTACGTTCACTACGCAGCTGCGCATGATGAAGCGTAAACAATGTGTAACTTACACTCACTACGCAGCTACGCGTAACAAAGCGTAAACAATGCCTAGCTTTAATGATGAAATACGCAATGGTACGCACCGCCGCGTAACGAACGTAAAGACAAGTTATCCATACGCCATGAGAAAAAGCGTCACACTGTTATGCTTCTCTAGACTCTGCCTTCGACTATTTTGGAGCCTATTACACTTATTACGCTTCCGTGCATAATAGAGCGTAAACTTGTCCTTGAACAAAGCTGATGCGCGCTCTCGCTTGAATTGCGAATCTCTGCCTGAAGCCGACTCGTAATTTTCACGGTGTTTCAGGTATAAATGCCTTAGATCAAACCCCCAAAGGTTACCTCAAGAGACACATTTGTTATTACAATATGCCTTTTTTGGTCTTAATTACAACTACCTTTTAGGTCTTGTTATAATAATCATAACACTTGTTATGAAGAAGCATCATCCACATTAGGTAGCAACACCATTTGGGAATGGGGATGTGATAAGGCAGCAATCTTAATGATTGATTTTTGGTAAATGACATGTGTATTCTCCATTGCTAGATTTTTATTTTCTATGACATACCTTCTAATATGTTGATTCATTCTGAGAATTTGTTCCTACTACTTATTAAGGTTATTTTTTCATCTTTTCATTTTGCTTCTCTACCATAAGCATATATCAATTTTTTTTTGTTAGATTTTTATTATAACAACTCATATAGATGAGATCATTAATAGTGGTATCCAACATTGCATCTAATAATAATGGATCCTAAATGATCTTCTTCTTCTCCTTTTTGATGATGTGTTGTCATTCTAGAAGCTTTTGAAAAGCTTCATCCCATATTATCTCTAGTTAGAAGATGGTTGAATCTACTAAGAGGGCTTTAAGTTTAGCAACATTGGCTACTAATCACTGATTGATGATGGGAGCCTCTTGAAGCTATGCTTATTTAACTAGAAGATTACCCCTTATTTTTAACAATTTCAAAAGGGTGGCTCAACTATCTTTCCAAATAGCAAATATCTTTGGAATCATTTTCTTAATTTCCACCAATGATGCTAGAACTTCTTCTTGTTGTGTAGTGATGACTAGTGTTGTAACAAACTAGAGATCTTCTTCTATATATTCTATGTCCACCTTGCCTACTTTCTCCTAGTATTTGTGTGATATAAATAGAATTGTAGCATCTTTTCCTTCTTTTAGGGTCATAGAGAAGGTTGTGAAATTGCTTGAGATTTTAAGAAGCTATTCAAATTGTAGGGATATGATAACTTCCCTTGTGGTATATTGGTAGAAATAGTGGTCTTAATAGATTATAAGAAGAATAGATTATCTAGATCATCTAATGACTACCTAATGCTTCTATGAATCTCATTCAAATGGTTGATGGTTGGGAAAGAGGTAGAAAACTCATCACCACTACTAGATACTTGTTGTTACTACTACTTCCTAAGTTTCCATAGTTGTTCTTGAGCTCTTACTATCTCATGAATTGGTAATTGTAATGGCTATTTATCTTTCTCCTAAAATTTAAAAGGCATCTTCTATTTTATAATTTTCTACCATGATTCAACAGGACCTCTATGGATCATATTCTTTACATAGTAGGCTATTCCTAATATTTTATAGAGTTTTTAGATGAGGCAAAGAAAAGATAATGTATTTTTTTCTTTCTCATTCTTCTCGAATTTCTTCTCAATCTCAAGTAAGATCAATTTGGGTAGGTTTATAGAAAATTATTTTTATAGAGTCATACATGCCTAGGTAAAGAAGGATGTGGTCTTTCTTAACCATACTATTAGGTTCATATGGTAAGTTGTGATCTTGAAGTACACCCTTTTAAATTGTTGCAAGACATTGTATTTCTTTTTTTTTTCACTCAATAGTACCATTGAATCAATTCCTTTTTAATCTCCACATTCATCTATATTGACTCTTCTACAAGCTTTACCCATATATTAGCCAATTCCAAGGCATCCACTATGGCTTCAATTTAGTAGGAGACGAAAATATCCTTGATTTTGAGAGTGATATATTCTTGTTAATTGTTTTCAAAGAGATACATCTTACTAACATATCATTCACCACTAGAAAAAATGTTGGGCCAAAGAAAGAAAAACTACAATCACACTTGGACCTTCTTAGAAGTAAATTTGATGAATGATACAAAATTTAGTTCTTAAAGGATCATGCTTTAAACTTTCTTCTTGTAGACCTTCTTTAGGCATGCCTTTATGAGCATGAATTAAGAACTCAACATCGACCTATGCACTTCATCTTACCAAGATTATCTTGTCTCTACAATGGAAAATTATTGAACAAATTCCATCTAAGATTATTTTTGAAGTGATTTAGTTGCATGGTTTACTTCTAATAGCTAATCCATTGATTATTCTTATTGTTACTATTATTACCCTCTCCTTTGATATTTCTCACATAGCTATGAAGGTTTACCCAGTTGAGAATGTTGATTTGAAGACTTTTGTAATTACAAGGATGATTATTGATTAGCTTTAATTACATGGACATAAGTGTATGTGCTTGTTTATCATCCATTAGGTAGCTTGGTTTGAAATAATTATGACCTTAATGCTCTTAAGTGATTGCAATCTCTGTAATTTTGAATTTGTGATATAGATAAATATTTAATCTTTAATAAGCAATTAATGTCTATTTTTTAATTAATTAATATTATCTCTAATTCATAATTATGCTTTAACTACCATTGCTATTTGAACTACGAAACATTAAATTTTTTTGAAAATCTAGTATTAGATGCTCCAATAATGAAGAGCTCAACTATAGGATCTTACAGTATTGAAAGTATGATTAATTAGATGAGTAGAGGACAATTTATTGCTCTTAGAAGACTCTGAGTTCAAAAAAATGTAAAAGCTCCCCTTGCGTTTGAAGTCAAATGATAAAAATTTGGCTAATGATTACATGTATATATATTATTTTTATAGTGTGTTAATAGAGATGCATTGACATATGTAGCTACATTGATCTAGCTAAAACTCAAAATTTTGTTTTGAATTTTTAGCTTCTTTTTGTGAATTCTAGAGTGATTTGGTGATTCATTGAGACTCACAAAGAGGATCTAATGTTGAGGACTATATTGGTATAATTCTAGTGGAGATTTATGATTATTGAAAAGATTGAATAGTAAGGATTGGGATTGACACTATGATAAAATGCATGAGAACATGGTTGAAAAATTAGAGATGTATTCATTATTGGAATTATAATTCAATGATTTTGTGCATATGTAGGTGGGGCATAGAGTATATTTCTAAAAGTAATACAAGTGGGTCCTCCCTAAAGTAGGCTTTTTTTACTAATCCCCTTGAAAAACCATTCGACAAAGCATTTGTAGGCATTTTGGGAAGTGAATATTTATCTAGTATATATGTCATATTCACACAATAATTGTCTTCAAAATCCTACTCTATACTAACTTAAAATAAATAGTCAAGTAATTTCATGTAGTAGTGAAGTAAATAATGAAATGATATGGGACTAAAAGAAAAAGGGATGTGAGATGATTTACCATGTATTAAATAGGTTCTTTTGTTGATTGTGATTAAAATGACCATTATACTTATTAGTCTAGATTCTAGATCAAGTTCATGCATCATATGGTGGCATTCCATTATATCACATTAACTTATAAACATAGGACCACAACAATCGTAGAAAAAAATTACTACTTAACTAAAGGAAAAAATGATTTTTGTTTAATTAATTACTTATACATTAATTTTTTCTAGAAAACTTGACTATTTATTAGAAGGATGCGTTAGGCATTAATAACATCTTTCCAATCACATAATCGAACTAGTCCAAGAGACCTATGGGATTTCTAGAAGTAGCCTAATTCTAGGCATGGGTAAGATATCTTTCTAGTGATACCCTATGAATTAGTTTTTTTTTCTAAATTAATTAATGAGTGACTTATGCTTTACTTATGAGAGAAATATCTTCACTCATGTGTAACATGCCTTTCCAATGACATGGCAAGGAAATATTTATTAAGAAACATGCTTCCAACAAATGTAAAACATGAGTAATGATATAAATACATGGAGTAGAAAGACCCATAGAGAAATTGGAAGGAATTAATAAATATTATTGATGTCATACCATTTCCATTTCATCTTTTCTCTTTTTTCTTTTTTTACAACATAAGAATCATCAGTTCATTTTAGTTTTGATGTAAGAAAAATGGTACTACTTTCTTGGTAAAGACCTCTTATTTATAAAATGTGGAGGGATGGATAATGTGATCTCACTAATATATAAAAATATTTTCACAATCATCCTAATAGCACAGGATGCTATTCAAATAAGAATTTTGGCATATTCATAAATGAAAATCATTATTAATATAAATGAAAAGTATAAGTACATGAACGAAAAATTGAAAAGTGAAAATGTAAATAACTAAAATAGAGACAACAAAAGAAATAAAAGAATTTCAAGAAATGGAAAAAATATTAACAATAGAAAAAATGAAAGTGAGGTAAAAAAAATAAAAAATAATGAAAGACATATCCTCACAAGGTATCAAGTTAGATTGATATCTTTCCCATAGCTAGATTAGAATGAGGAGATATAAAATATAGATCATCCTTAACCTTGGATTAAATCACCATTGCAATCCTTAATGACTTAGAAGTTCTTGAAAGGATTTACTTATTATAATTTAATTAAGATTAACTTATTTAAGTAATCAAGATGGTAGATCCTCATTGTGCCAAAATGTAAAGTGGAATAAATAATGTAAGGCTTATCCCACAATGTTTGCAATTTCTTTCATTGAGGTACATGTGTTAGGGATCTAGTAGAAAACCTTATCTCCTAGTTAAAAGTTCACTATCTATATTCTAACATCATGAAATTATTTTGTGTATGTATTGTGTACTTTATTCATCATAAGGATCATTCTTCAATTTTCATCTAGCATGACATTATTTGGTGTATGTATTATGTACTTTATTCATCATAAGGATCATTCTTCAATTTTCATTGAGCATATTAAGGATTAGTGTCTTTCTTTTTGTACTATGTTGATGTTAAGGTCAAGGTTTAGTGATGACTTATCTACAAAGTTTAATTTGGGTAGGAAATTTTTCTAACATATTATAGATAGGTTTATAGGGGAAGTATCTTATAAAATTTTTTTATATGGAGCAATAAGATCATAAGGCATTAATTAGTTTAGTGCTCTAGTATTTTGTATATTTGATGATAGTCCTAGTTAAGATTCATGTAATCTTCCTATTTGTAAAATCATTGCAACCATTGACTTGGGGATGATAGGGTGTTGTATCTTTATCTTCTATTTCAATCTTTTCATGAAATTGGAAATTTGGTACCTATGAAATGAGTTTTATTATTAGAAATTAGTATCCAATGCATATCAAATCTATTTACTACTTGTTGCTAAAAGAATTAGGCTGTAGTTGGGAAGTATAATCTATGATGGCTATTGCATCTTTGAATTTTTTATAATAGTATAAAATAATAATGATGTAGGAATTCCAATTAAACATGAAAGAGATAGAACTCATCAAGATAATTTCCCACAAATCAAGAGGCTCTAGTGGTTGAATTTACTATTGGGGTCCATCCATATTAGCAATCATTCCTCCATCCATTTGATAAAGTGCATGAGAGGGATAAAAGAGATGAAAATGTCTAAAGATCATTGGTAAAAAATATCCTACCATCAAAATTTTTAAGATCATTCTTCTTCTAGTATAATGACCTTCACAAGGATCATCATGAATATCTTGTAGTATCCTTGATCTTCATCTAGTATGCACCATTATACTAGGTCATTGACACAAACTTTGTTAAGTCTTTCCTTTATCTCCTTTTAGTGTTTAACTTGCTAAAGGAATTTTTTCTTTTTTCGCTAATTCCATTCAGTGGGACTCTTTTGTGTGCATAGATATGTGAGAAAACTAGCATACGAAGATATGGATCATTAATTCATGATCATAGCTACCTTGGAAAAAATTAGTTTGTTAAAAAATTGATTGCAAAAGGATTCTTCATCAACCTTATTATCCCATCTTAATTGAGATAGATGATTAGCAACTACATCCTTAATTCATATTCTCTTCATTGGTACATAGAACTCTTGTAAGATTACTAGCCACTATATGATATAAGGGCTAACTATTGGTTTGTTCATCAAGAAGTGGATGACATTATGGTTGCCCATAAAAACTAGATATCTAAGCACATTATGGCTAAATTTTTCTATAGTGTACACCACTATCATTAATTCTTCCTATATTGTGGTGTAGCTTAGTTATGCACTTACAATGCTTTTTCTTATATAGTGGTTGTAGTATGAACATTTCTAATCATCTAACTATACTAGTACTACTTCAAAAGTGAAGTTGGATGCATCTATCATGATGTGAAATAGTTTGGATCAATATAGTACTTACAAAGTTAAATTTTCTACAAGTTGTGCATTGAATCATGCATCTTTCTCTGTTAATTCTAATAATGAGTTGACAATGTTGGAAAACTTCTTAATGAATCTCCTATAGTATCTAGTGTATCCAAAGAAAGATCTAGCATCTTTAATAGTATATGATTTTTATGCATTTCCTTTAATTATTCTTATCTTCTCCTAATCTAACTTAATGTCTTTATATGAAATTTGGCACCCTAGGACAGTGCACTTCTAGGGCATCAAATAGATTTTCTGCCAGTATAGCTTAAGATTGGTTTTCATGTATTGCATCAAAACCTACTCAAGATAGTCTAGTTCCTATTCAAAATCTACCCTATAGGTGAAGAATTCATTGTTAAGATTTGAATTGATGCTCTTTTTCACTTGGTTTCCTTAATTTTTTGATTTGGACAAGCAGTTGTGTGAGCTCATGTGATCCACAACCACTTGTAGTTTAGACTCATAAGTTGGAATTTGATCTTCAATGAGTTTTGAACTCATAAAAGGAATAATGACCATATTACAACCATCAAGAGTCAATTTATAGAAGATAGAAGATAAAGGAACAAGTGAAGTTAGCTACCGACAAAGATGGAATAACATAGGAAGTGAAGTTTGAGTTTAACAAGGTACTATAAGCTCATGCAACTTGCATGAGCTCATAGCACAAAAATTATATTAGTTATAGATCATAGTCATCCATAATTTATTCTTCAACAGAAAACTAGAATTCATTAGTGTAGGTCCTTGTTACTTACATCACTATCATAAACATAATGGAACTCTAAGCCTAATTGATCACTTAGTTGTTAGGATTTGAATACCCAACCATTGAAAATGGTTGAACAAGACTACTAATCATAGTCACTCATAGTGGTTGATTGACTTGATGACTAGTTGTTAGGCCATGAGCTACGACCTGGATGCTACTCATACCCAGGTTGTAGAAATTAGCCAAAAGCTATTACAACCATCAACTAACATCATTTTAGTGTCAAATCAAAGCAGAATTATAAAGATGGACTAGAAAAGTGGAAGAGAAATGTTGTAATAGAGATAGATAGTTAGAGAGTGTTTGAAGATATAAAGATTAAGAAGCAACTGTATTTTTTGAATGATGTTGTTTATATTGAGATTTAATAATAAGATAGTCATTTTTTCTTATTTAAGAGTGAATTAATGTTGAATGTTCTTCACCATAATTCTGGAAACTTAACCCCATGTAACCTATGGTCCTCCGTTTGATGATTTTGATATTCTATAATGTAAGAACATAAGAAAACATCCAACATTTGGGTGCCTTTGCAATAGTTTTGGCATCTGATGATATTTTTTAAATTTAAAATTTGTATAATATTTTAATTTTTTTTCTTTTAATTATTTATACAGATCTAAACTATTCTTGTAATTAATGTATGTTAGAATTATTACAATTTCAAGTGACGTTGATTGATTTGTAAATGTTTCTTCTAGATTTGGAAATAATGATGATTGATGAAGCACTTGTTCACACTCAACAATTCTTACAGTAGATTTTGATTTTGTTATTTTTAATTTGTTTCTTCTTTACTTGTCATTTTTTATAGATTTATAGTTTGGATTCATGAAAAAGATCAAAGATTGATATGTGATACAATTTCTTCTTCATACATATCTAAGAAAAGAACTAAAATAATTCTAATGTCATTATAAGAATCATCTTCCTCATGGAATTTTAAAAGTCAAGGGTAAATTTCTTTACTCCAAGAAGAACCACCAAATTCATAGGTATAGCCATAAAATTATACAAGTATAGGTACTAGGATTAATATAGTATTGCAACTTAATATTCCAATTACTATAACTACTAGTGGGACTCAATTTTCAGCACTATTTCCTAATTGTATCCAACCTAATCAAGTATCCATGACTATTGGTATGCTTACTAAATTTGGATTTGGTACATCAGTTTTAAATTTTAGAAGTCAATTAGGTTTTGCTCCATTGATACAATCGACTCTATCCCTAACCACATAAATGATTGGTCCATCTTCTTGTACTTAATTGTTTTCCTCACAAGTTAATGTTATCTACCATGCTAATACTCATAATAATCCCTTTGATATTTTTCATTAATAGAAATTGCATCAACAACGTTTACAAGTCACTCATCAAACCTTATTGAATACTTTGACACAAGCTAACCAAAATACTTGGACACCATTAAATAATCAATCAATTTCTCACTCTTTTCCCATTTCAACATAAGTACCTATCAATCAAACAATGCTTCTACTCTTTTCCAATCAGGAAAACCTTTTGTTCATATGAATTATTCTAATATGGCTTAGACTCATCAACTTCTAGGACAACCTAAAATTCCTTTTAATCCAAAACATGTTCCTATGTCTTGTAGCATAACTATTCTACCACCAACATCATATCAAACCATATTTATGAAAGTACCCCCAACAACCTTATTTTAACACATAGTCATTGATGAATATTCTACAAAGTGTATAACCTATATCCAATATCTAGTTTGCTCAAACACAAGCTATGCCTCAACCATAATTTCCATACCAAGGATTGAAACAAATATCATAGCCTTTTCCTAATCATCTAGTACCTTTGGGCAAACACTTTAATCAATTTTCATAATTTCAAAATCAAGTTCCTTATAAAGAAATGCCTAATCAAATTTTGTTAAAAGATTTAATGGAAAGTGTTGGCACATTTTGGCCATTTTATGGAACAGAGATATGAGATGATTGAAACCATGGCTCAAGTCTGAAGAATTTCAATACAATTAACTAACCACAAAGTTGGAGTAGAAATGAACTTCAAGAGGATGCAATACAATGTTCTTATTGCAGATACTCATGTTGTTGAATTGAATGTTTTAATAATCAAGGAATGATGACATTGCAATTGTGAAATGCTGACATGAGAGTTTCTTATTGGGAAGCCATGGACATTCGATACTTTTGAGAATGCTTTCAAGGTGCTACAACAAGATGTTTCAATTATGAAATGATGCTCCTGGTGGCATGATTGAGTTTAGGAAATCATTGATGTTGAGTTTCCTTTTCGAATTCTATCTTTGGGTGTCCAAAAAGGTCTATGAGAATCAGCACGATGGAATAGCAGTGGGTCTTCCAGTTGCTCATTTTTCATCAAAGTTTCAAGTTTAGGATTCACTCGTACAAAACTTGGCTGTGGAGAAGGTGGTTGCGGAGCATGCACTATTTTTATGTCTCATTATGATCCAGAGAAACAGAAATCAATTCATCCTATCCAAGAACTGTTGGCTAAATCTCATGGATATCAATGTGGATTTTGCACACCAGGAAGTAAAAAAATATATATATGAATGGTGAGACAGAAAATCACTAAAATAGGAACAATCGGCAGAACCATTTTTAAAATCTCCCAACAGGCGAAATCTGAAAAATTACAATAACCCTTCATAGCTAAAATTCATAAAAAATGGGTGGATCGGCCAACAAAAATTTGCGTCAACAGCTGCTCACAAACAAAACCCAAAATAGGAACAAAAAGAAAAGGAAATAGAAAAATGCAGGCATAGGCACAGGCTCTGTTCCTAAAATTTCTGTTCCAGGCAGCCGTGCATTGCCCTGCACACCAGAAAACGCGTGTTACTGGTTTGCAGGGGTGCGGGCACACTTCTGTGTGCAACCAACGGCAACGGCGATCGTTTGGAAGATAATTAAAAAAAAACGCAGGAAGCCTTAGGCGAATTTGGGGCAAAGATTCCAAATGATTGAAACCCTAAATCGCGCTTGCCATTTGCTACTGGAACCAAAGAAATTCTGCCGATTCTTCTACAACTGCATGATCAGCACGTTTTTTAAATCTTCCTCCACGGCATCAGCAACTGACGCACCATAGCAAGCACTAGCGACAACGCCGCGTGGGCGCAAACAGAGACAGAAGGTTAGGGCTGCACGTCGGCGAAGGGCAGAAGATGGCGGATGAGCAGCAGCTACAGGCGGCAGGAGCAGCAACAACGGACAGTGATGCCAGGACCAATGAAGGAGACACAGACGGGCAGGACCACAGGAGACACAATGTGCAGGCGGAGTTCCAGGGGAGGGCCCTCACCATCAAGCTTGACAATGGCTGCAGGGGCAAGACACTTGCCGAGCGTAGGAAAGCATGGCTCACTCAGGATGCCGATGATACCCTCTATCTAAAATCTTCCTCCGCAGCATCAGCAATTGACGCACCACAGCAAGCACCAGCGACAACGCCGCGTGGGCGCAAACAGAAATAGATGGTTAGGGCTGCGCGTCGGCGGAGGGCAGAAGACGGTGGATGAGCAGCAGCTGCAGGTGGCAGGAGCAGCAACAATGGACAGCGACGCCAGGACCAGTGAAGGAGACACAGACAGGCGCGACCACAGGAGACACAATGCGTAGGCGGAGTTCCAGGGGAGGGCCCTCACCATCAAGCTTGATAATGGCTGCAGGGGCAAGACACTTGTTGAGTGTAGGAAAGCATGGCTCACTCAGGATGCCGATGATACCCTCTATCTAAGGTTCTCCTGACACAAATTGGGGAAGAACACCTCTGATCAGTTGAAGAAGGTTCTCGATACTTTTCCAGACTATTAGCAAATGGCCATCGATGTTTTCTACAAAATCAGCAATTTTGCATTGATGGTCAAATATTATAGAAGACGTGGGGATAAACATGATGCCGTTCAATTTTTGAAAGCATGCGAGAGTGAAAGGAATAGAGCTAAATTCTTATATGAACTTGGTTCTTGCTTATTCAATTGCAAGAGATATGCAAAGGGATGTGGTTTAAAATTAAAATAGACATTTGGTTAGTATCTCCTTTATTTTTATGTGAAAGTTGCAACTTCCTAGCCTAATCCTTGATTTTTGTAACCACTACAAAGGACACTTGTTAGTTGTAGCTTGTTTATCTCTTTTGTGGTTGAAACCACCTAAAATTGTTGTAACTTACCTAACTTATTGGGCAAGTAACCTCTTAACTTGTTGGGTAAGTAATCTCCTCATTGGTTGGCTAAGTTACTTGGGAGAAAAGTTAGGTGAGATATTTTTAAGATATTTTTGAAATTGTAACTTCCCTACCTACCTTGGAATCCTATAAATAGGCTTCAAGGGTCAAGGGGAAGGGGGGAAGATCAAGGGACTTCTCACATCACACTTGGAAGATTTGTAAAGAAGATTTCTTGAAGATGGCTTGCTAGAATAAAGATTTCAGCCTCTTTGTCATGGTCCTGTGAGTTATGCATTTCATTTTTCATTTTGTTTAAATTGCTTAGCTAGTGGTTTAGATAGTATCATTCTTGGCAAGTAATTTTGGGATTTTTAGATTGCTCTTATTGTTCTTGTTGCACGATAGAAATTTCTGTTAAAATTTTGCCATAGAAGCGCTATTGAATGAAAGCCTTGAGAGCATTTTAGTAGTAAATTTCATTATTGAGCAACGTTTGGGAACTGCTATTGGGTTGTTGGAAGAGAGCCTTTGTTTGTAGTCACGCCGTGGAACAATTTAGTAGCCGAGAGGGTTCAGAAAATCTTTGGTATTTTGATGGGACCAAAATAGCTTCTTTATCTTTAAAGTGATTTTCCGTGTTATTGCAATCAGAAATTGTCAAGTCTTTTAAAGGTTCTGTTTGAATGCAATCATTGGCATCTATTGTCTATTCAAAGTGGAGTCTCGTACGTGGTAGTTTACGCAGCGATTTTTAGTAGCATAGTAGGATTGTCTTGAAGATATTGCTTGATTGAGCCTTGGAGGTTTGAACAATTCGTAGATATTGAATTTGGAATAGCTTTATTGCGAAGTGTTTACTCGTGTCATTTTACCTTGTTTAAATATTTGAGGT
>MNCI01013066.1:73340-103935 GCA_015680685.1 Gnetum montanum
TAAATACCTTAAGGAACTTTGTTCTATGAAGAAGAAAAATTAAAATACCTAATCATGTTAGCCTTGCTAAAAATATCACAAATATTTTGAAGGCTAGGATGCCTAAAAAGACAATAGATCCTCAAAGTCCTACAATTGCTTGCATGATTTTTTATAGGAAATTTCATCATGCACTAGTGGATCTAGGGGCTACTATAAATATTATGGCATTTCAAAATCATCAATAATTGGCTTATGATCATATTAGACCTATGAATATTACCATTTCTTTGACTAATGGGTTCACTATTTTTCTAAAAGGTATTGTTAAGTATATTTTGGTACAGGTGGATAAAGCTTTCTACCTTATTGATTTCATTGTGCTAAATTATTATACATATTGTTTGAATAATATTTATTCTTTGATTTTAGGTAGGCCCATGTTACTAATAATGGATGTTGTTATTTATGCAAAAACTAAATTGATGACTTTAACATTGGAAAATATGAAATTTTCAATCAATTTATACAACCTTGATAACCAGTTCTAATTTTATAAGCTTAATATGGATAACACTACTATAGCAAACATGGTTTCTTTAGAATTACACAATTGGAATGAGGCATATCAGGTACTAACATTGGAAGAATACAAATAGGTAACTATGAATGAACAAAGATACCTCACATGTACTTAGTTGAAAGATTCTTTTGATGGCAAGTAATTGTTTTCAAAATTGGAGAATTATTCTTCTATTGCAAGTGGTGAGGAGGTAACTTTAGACTTAAAGGAACTTCCTTCTCACTTGAAATATATTTGTGGTAAGAGCAATAAACCCTTGATTATTAGTTTAGGTTTAGCCATTGATAAAGAACATAGATTGATTTACATTTTAACAAAATCCCTTGAAGCTTTTGCTTGGTCACCTTTGGATCTTAAGCAAGAGATTTCTCCATCCATTGTTCAACACCATATCCATTTGGAGGTTGAGGCTAGACCACAACAACAACCATGTAGGAGGCCAAACCTAGCCTTGAAACAAGTAGTAAAAAATGGACTTTTGAATTATTTAAATTAGGTATTATTTATTTAACTTATGATTCTTAGTAGGTTAGTCCTATTATGGTTGTGCCTAAAAAGTCTAGTAAGTGGTGTGTTTGTATTGATTCTCGTGAATTAAATAAATGGACAATCAAGGTTCACTTTCTACTCCCATATTTAAATATGGTCTTAGATAAAATTTATGCGCATAAATTTTATTCTCTTATTAATAGTTTTAGCAGTTATAATTATATTCTATTACCCTAGAAGATAAACATAAATCATCATTAACTACACCATGGGAGACTTTTGCATTTTGACATATCCCCTTTGGGTTATGCAATGCTCCTGATACATTTCAAAGGACTATGAAATCTATTTTTTAGATATTATTAATTCATTTCTTGAGGTTTTCATGGATGCCTTTTTAGTCTATGGTGATTCATTCACTGATGTCTTGCATCATCTTGAACTAGTCTTGTGTAGGTGTGTTGATAAGGGTCTTAGATTATCTTGGGAAAAGTATCATTTCATGGTCTCTTCTTGTGTTCTATTAGGCCACATTGTGAGAAAGACAAGAATTGTAGTAGATCTTGAAAATATTAGCATTATATCCCATCTTACTACTCCCATTACTGTAAAGGTCTATGTGCATTTTTGGGACATGATAATTTTTACAAATGACTCATCAAATATTTTTCATTAATTACTCAACCATTGATAAAATTGTTACCAAAATACATTACCAAAATGTTCTATTTGTAAATGGACTAGAAATTACCAAAATGCATCTCAAACATTAAAATATAAGCTTATCTCAACACCAAATTTACAAGAACATGATTGGAACAAGGACTTTGAACTTATGATAGATGCCTCAAATTTTGCAATTAGAGTTGTATTGAGTCAATGTAAAGATAATGTCTCATATGTTATTTATTATATTTTAAAGAAATTAACCCCTACTCAAGTTAATCATACTACTACTAAAATGGAGATGTTAGCAATTTTATATAGCTTAGATAAATGTCATCATTATTTAATTGGTTTTCATACTATAGTGTTTATTGATCATGTTGCTATTAAATATTTCCATAATAAATAAACTAAAAGTCCAATATTAATTTTTTGGTATCTTTTATTACAATAATTTGATTTGATGATTCATGATAAGAAGGGATCTGAAAATTTAGTGGCAAATCATTTATCTAGATTGCATCATAATGCAGATTTGGAGACCTCTCACACCTTTAATGATTCATTTCTTGATGAGAAACTATTTTTTTTGTTGGGCTAGTGCTATTATTTCTAAGGTTCAAGATCCTTAATATTCAGATATTGCTAATTATTTTGTTGTATGCAAATTACAAAATTTTTCAACTAAAGGGTAGAAACAGGCCTTCGTCATCAAGGCATAGTAGTTCATTTTGGAAGATCCATTCATGTACAATATTTTCAAGGGTCAAATCATTCAATGATGTCTACCTAAACAGAAGCAAGAAGAGATAATTTCTCTAAATCATGATGGAGTGTGTGGAGGCCACTTTGCAGGTAAGAAAGCTTCATATAAAATTCTCAATGCTAGTTTTTATCAGCCTACTTTGTTCAAGGATACTTATGCATATTCTAAGAGATGTTATCAATGCCAGTGAATTGAACTCACAAGATGACAAGACATACCATTTTTACCTTCTTGATGAAGTGTGAGCCCTTTGATTGTTGGGACATTGATTTCATGGGTGATTTTTCTTTAAAAAATTATTGTAAGTATATTTTATTTGTCATTGATTATGTTACCAAATGTATTTTGGTAAGAGAAACTAGGCATGATGATGCAAAAATGATAGTTAGTTATTCTAAGAGGATTTAATCTCATTCTTTGGGCACCAATGAATTTTAATTAGTGATCAAGGTACACATTTTGTTAATGATATAATGAGAAAAGTATTACATAAAATGAGAATTACACCTTGTATTACTACTTCCTGTCACCCTCAATCAAATGGTTTAGTTATAAGTATGAAAAAATAAATTAAAAACATTTTACAAAAATTTCTAGGAGAGAATAGAATAGATTGGTATTATCATTTACTGAATGCATTATGGGCTATTCATACATCATATAAATCATCTCTTGTCTTTAACTCATATGAGCTAGTATTCTGTAAGCAATGCCTTCTTCCTTCTTCTATACAAAATAAGTCTTGTTGAATGCAACACCAATTGGAAATGAACTTGGACTCATGTGTTTCTCTTAATTTATTTTCTTTAAACCATTTGGATAAATATCATATACATGCTTTAGATAGGAAAGGTTTGTATAAGAAGCAAGTGAAGATATGGAATGATAAGAAGATTATGAGGAAGCTTTCCCCAAAAGGTGATTTAGTTTTATTATTTAATTAGAGGCTTAAAATATTTTTTGGGAAATTAGTATTGAAATGGGAGGGACCATTTAGAGTTATTAAGGTCTTAGGTAATGGTGTAATTGACATTTCCAAGCCTGGTAGTTGTCAATCCATACATGTAAATTGTCAAGGCCTTAAATACTATTTTGAACAAAAGACCTCCTTTAATAGTGAGACACCACCAAGAAAATGCCTATTACAACCCTCCTTTTTGACACTATAACCTTGACCCCTACACTTAAGACTAGATTCTCTTTGTAAAATGTGAGGTTTATAGCCCCATGACCTGCAATCTTGCATACTTGAACTTTTAGGACTGAAAAATGGCTCATAAGTCATCATAGCCTCACTTCCCAAGTGGAAAATGTTACCTCATGTCTATATTTGGACTTGGGAAGGCTAAAAAAACCTTGGGGACTGCCAAATTTGGCATTTTCATTGGTTTTTCTAGGACTATAGCCTCAACTACGTTGGAAACACCTATCCCTAGTGTCAGTGGTGTTGGATTTTCATTTTTCCAATAAAACCTAGTGTAGTTGCCACAAAATTTAGCATGGATGTCTCAAGGCAAGCATTGGAGTTGTGGGAGTTTCTACTTTCTCATGAAGCCAACATTGAAGTGGAAGCTTTAGTTTTGCACCAAAAATTCTAGCATAGATCATAGAACCCTAGCATTGCTACTACAAGACCAATGTTGGTGTGTGAAGCCAACATAGTTTGAGAAGTCTATTTACTATTTATGATATCTAGCATGGTTTTTGTGGCCTTGGGGGTATCAAAACGTAAAAGAAATGGAAACTATGATAGGGGTAAAGGCCTACTACACCTACACATGATTCCAATCTATCAATAATCATGGTAGAAATTTGTAGCCAAATCTTAGTAGTCATGTGATTCATAAAAGTCCATCTCAAACACCTTGAATATTTTCTTCAATTCATGAGCTCTTGAATTCTTGAACTCATAAAGCTTTTAGCAATTCTAGAGCACTATAATCTTTGGAAATCTTAAGCATTTATAGCCTTTGAGCATTTGATAAGATGTTTGGAGTAAACCTACAACTACTTGAGCACAAAGACTCTCAACATCGTATTCCCTTTCACAAAAATGTTTAGCATACACCTTACTTCCTTGGTGACCAATGCTATAGATCTGGACTAGAAACTTGAAAGAATTTTTGATGTTGGGAGTTGGGAAGTTCCTAGCTTATCAAGCTAACTATAGAGTGCAAACTATTGGCTTCAACAGGCTTCAAACTCCATCAGAGAAAACTCCTCATGCATTCAAGCACCATTTGTACACATTTTGAATTATTTATTTTCAATATTTTTATTGTACGTAAGTTTACAATTGATGTTTTATGCAAATTATCATAATTTTATTTTGTAAATTCATTTTTAGATTGTGTATGCATTATTTTTACCATTTTTTTATCCCCATTTACACTTTTCAAGTCCCTGGGTGATTGACAAGATTATCTAAAATGCCTTGGATCCTCTTTCTCAAAGGCCCTTGGGATCCAAGGTTAAAACTATTTTACACCTAACATTTTCAATTTTCCAATGAACAAATGTTTCAGGCACAGTAGTTTTCTAGTGTTAGAAGAAGGGCTTCCATCCAACTTTTTCATCCAATCTTTTTTTACCACTTTTACAAACAATTCTACAAACTAAAAACCTTTAGTTTACACTAAAATTCTATAAATTTTGCAAAAAAAATTTTCTACTAGAGAAAACCAATGTTTCCACCCATTTTTCTTGCACCAAAACCCAATGTTGTAGTTGTAGGTGATTTGGGTTTTCATAAAATTATCACAGCAGTTTTTGAACTTCTTGAAGCTAGTATGGATGTTATTGGAACCTACCTTTGTGTATTCTAAAGGCCAATGTTGCTCTATTCTAACCACCCAACCCCTCCCCCCCTCCCCCTCCCCTCTATTGCAAAATTTGGTGACAAAGCCAGCATTGATTTCTCTCCAAGACATAAATGTAGGTTTAAAAAAAAAACCAAAATTTTACATCCACTTTTTTCAAAACAAAGGTACTCTCCTTAAGAGGGGGTACCCTAGCGTAATGCTAGTGGGTAAGATAATTTTTGATAGTTCCTCAACCTTCCCTCCTCACCATCATAGCCCTTTCTAGTAAACCCAACAAAGTTAGCTTTACCAACACTAAGATTCTCACATTTTCTCAAGTGTAGTGTACACCCCTGCATTGCACCTATAGTTATAGTTTCCATTATTTTTACAGCGATACTACTCTTGCACCATGGGCAACTCCACTTGCTTGAATTTTTATTACTTAGTTAATTGATTACAAAATTTATTTTTAAACCAAAATTAAAACTACTAATAATGTCTTTTAGCTAGTCCATGATTCTTCCCTTTGACTTGGCAAATATGCCATCAAGTAAAAATGCGATGAAGGTGTATGACCTAAAAGATCCTATTGTAGCTGAGTGTAGGCAATCACTTAGGCTAAGGGGGAAAAGCCTAAATTTTTCCATCATTGATGAAAATTATTATAATTTCATTTGTTCCAAAATCCAAGTAGGCCTAGTCATGCCATGAGTAGAGGTAAAATCCAAACATGAGTATGAACTCATTCGCTACAATGGGAAAGAATACATTACTTTCCCGTATGATAAAATACTACTAACTAATGCTCATACATGTATTCTATCTCATATAATTGATATGGATGAGCAAGATGGAGAGTCAAGCTCTGAGGGCTAACACGAGGAGTAGGATGAGTTTAAGAAAAAGCCTAAACCTAAGAACTTCCTTACAAACCTCTTTCAACATTTGACTTTCCAAGCCATCATACCCATCTCAGTCTCCCCTAACTCCTCCATGGGGCAAGTCCCTCAACCTGATTTTCCCTTCTATTCCACCATGTTTGGGTTGACACTTAGTATAACAGCATACTAGGCATAATCATTATCCTAAACAACATCCCTCTTCTCCTCTATGTCTTTCCCCATGCAACCTTGATTTGCATGGTTATCACCCATCATCATAACCATTGTGCATCCATTCTTTATGTTGATGGACCTCACAATGGAAACTCATGTGATTTAAGGATCACATACACCTTTTTTTACTTTTCTTCCATAAGTGTCATTACAAAACATCTTTTCATTATTTAGATCAGCTACAACAATGATGACCTAGCCTCTCCTGTCCATGCCACAATGCATAGCAAGGCCATAGGCATCATGACTTACACCACAACTATGTTTCTAGATGCCTCAACCTACGGTGATGCCCCAAGGCTTGGATCAGGTCTTCTAAATGATCTAAGACCTTAAGGAAGATGTTACAGAAACTTTAAGCTTCTAGAACATAGATAGTTAAAATAATGAATTTCTATTAGGATGACCCTATTATTCCTATTGTCCCATAGATAACTCTTCCCCTGAGCATTCACATACTCCAATTTATCAAGTATAATAATGAGGGTAATCCCAACACTCACCTTATCATGTTCCACTTTGAGTTCCTATTGTTATAGGTATGACTGCACATCATAACACATATCTTTCCTATGTACCTTACTAGGAAAGCCTTGGACTAGTACCATGACTTACCATGAGGATTAATATCCTCACTTGAAGACTTAATATCACAATTTGTTAATCATTTCAAGTATAACTTAAAACCCAACATGACTCTTGACCAACTAATGAAAGTCAAGAAGGAAATCCATGACCTCATGTGAAAGTTCATACAATGATGGAATGTTCTTCTCAATGAGATTTTTGAACCCATAGCTAAAATACATCTTCTCTCCATATTCAAGTGCATGGTTAATGACTTTATTAAGTTCAAACTTTACTAATTGGACCTGTTGTCACTTAGTCAAGCCTTCTCAAACTAAGAACATCGAGGATGCTGCTAAGATTAGTCGTGACCCTACCTAGATGATGTACAAGAATTGACATGCTTAAAAGGATAAGGAGAAGGGGAGGATAAACCATGTAGCCATGGCCATTATAACCAAAGACAACAAAATAACCTAGGGGCTTATAACAAATCAAGCTAAGGGCCCTATAATCAATAACCAACCATCAACATCTAAGGCCTCTACATTAGGCAATACTAGGCCAAATTTTGAAAGAAAAGATTAGTCTAAGTACACTAGGTTATCCCTTAAACCTTTTGAACTCCTTGACTAGTTGCTAAAGAGTGGGAGAATACAATATAAATAGATGATAGAGAATGCCCATAAGAGGTATGATTGATTATGAAAGATTGCAAAGAAATCCACTTTAGCAACCAAGGATGATCCACTATTACCTAAGTACTTTAAAATTGATCATTTCTATCACTATCATCAATTGTCAAGTCATGATGCCAACTTCTGCTTAGCCCTCAAGGATGACCTACAGAAGATGATAGATAATGGTGAGCTAGTCCTTGATGACTCTAACCTAGTTAGACCACAAAACTAGTCCATGCAAGTCTATAAAGACCTATTGAATGCCAAAAATAGCCCTTACACCATAGCAGCATTCAACATACACAATAATCCAAGACCTACATAGCAGCCATTTGTGATTTGGGTACCTCATTGCAATGACAAGGGTCCTTTAACTTCACCTAGTTTAAGGTTCTCTTTTGTTGTGAGGATAATACTACCTACATCTCCTATGGAACCTTTTGTTATCAAGGTGCCCCCTTCCACTAGAACCAAAACAATAGTTATAACTGAATAATGTCCTTCCGTGGTGGCTAATGCCATGAATTCTTCACAACACAACAACAAGAAATCACCGAGTAAACAACACAAGAAGTTTGTGCCAAGCCCAAAACAAAGATGACAAATAGGCTAGGGAATGAAAGGAGGTGGGCCTACAGAGGCCCCCTCCCATCTCATCTATGTCCATGAGCTCTAGTGCTTAGGCTACTTAGACTAGTTAACTGATGAGTGGCAAGGTACCCCTACACTCAACCATACAAATACAAGCGTAACACGTGCGATCCAGTCGAACTCCATAGAATAAGTGCCTACATGCCTCATGGAACACTTAAGGTTAATTATTCATTCTCTTCCCAAAGTTACTTGTATTTTTCACGGTGTATGGTTAAGTAAGTCCAAGGTATATGATTTTTATGTCTTTTTTGGTTTTATCTCCTATGCTAGTAAGGTGAAGGGTTGAAGAGACTAATTACTAACTCTAACTAATGAACTAAGTCTAAATTAACCTAGTGTTAGCATCTGCTCCCACTTACCTTACACACCCTAAACCAATGTTACCAAACGCTAGTCGTTGCTGGGATCACCACGCATAACGCACGTGCTCGAAGTGGTCGTACTGAGGCACTTAACTAGGAGAGAAGGGTTGAGAAAGATTTAATTCCTAATAAAGCATGTAAATGATGAATAATAAATAACAATAAATAAAATCCTAATTAGCCTATTACATGCATTGCAAGGTTTATCCAAGAAGCTTGTCTTTATTTCCATACACAAACTTGTGTTCAAGTACAATGTTTGCTCAAATAAAGATCTGTTCACTTTAGGACTCCTAATGCAGGCACATGGAAAATATTCTATCTCTAGAGTGATCAATTTGCCAGAGTTTCACTACGGTCCAAGCCTAGGATGAGGAAACAAGGGAGATATAGATATGATAGTGCACCGCGATATCACGTACGTGATATCATGGGGGATGAAGTGATATTGCATACAAAATATCGCGAGGGATGCGATATCACAATGGACGCGATATCGCGTACACGATATTGCAACCCGTGCAATATCACGTCCCATCATACCTCCATGACTAAATGAAAACTTTTCCTTGATTTCCTTAAAATAATATTGGGAAGGTATGGGATTATTAACTGAATGGAACTAATGGGATGACATGTGAATGGATCATCATTACAAGACTTGAAAAAATCGGTGTTCATGACAACAAGAGTGAACACCTTATTACATTGACATCAGGCCTCATTTGGTAGCTAAGAAAGAGAGAGAGAAAGAAGCTTTGCTACTTCCAACGTCAAGACTGCGCCTTTCATTGTCCATCCATAAGTGCACCATCGATCTTGCTCCTTGCATAGCTACTTCTAGCACTGCTCCATTCTAAGCATTCCTTCCAGATCCCTTCCGTTGTTGCATGATTGCCATCTGCACACACAACACAGTCTTATATTAGCAAGGGTAATTGAATCATCATGTAATTGATACCTTGCTTCGGTGTAAGTCCATTGGCTAGGTTGTGGTATGGCTAATATGGATCTGGAAATATAATATTGATGACTACCAAAGGTGTAGGGGTTAGGAAAAAATCAAAAAAATCGGGGCTAGGAGAAAATCGAAAAACATCGTGCCCCATACCCCCATGACTAATCACGAACCTCCAGTAGCATTAGAATGGAGAAAGAAAAGGAATAAGAGAGATAGATAAAAAGGGACAACTATGACATCGATGAAATGGATGTCAAGATAGAAATGAAAAAAATAAAATAGATTGCAAAAATGTTAGGGAAAAGAAATTAACTGGTGCACCAAATAGGAATGTCAGTGGGTCCTCCCCAAAGCAAGCTCATGCCCTTAATGCCCTGACAAACCGACATTCAAAAAGTCCGTAGGCTCTAGGAATGTCATTTGGAACAAGAGTTAAAGTCTTAACCATGAGAATTTACCAAAAAGAAAACAATGCTTCAACTAAAATATACACTAATGATACAACTGACAATGAGGTGAATAATGGAGAGAAGGATGGATAGAAGAGAATGGAATGGAATCCCAAGAACAAGGTGGTGTATAGCCCCTTGTGGATGTCATGATTAATGTGACTTGGTAGATCTCATTCCAACTCCAGGCTCAAACAATCCACTTCCAGTGACTTTGCATTAATGCATTCAGCTAATCCATCCTCTTGAAGTAATAAGAATGCATGTCCAAAGAGCCACCACCATTCCGATGAAACAAAGGAGGAGAGAATGGGAAGCGAGAAGGGCCTTAGTTAGAGGGAACATTTTTATTTTGAGTTCCATAACCAATGCTTGTAGCCCAAATAATTATTTTTTCTAAGGGGTGTGCTTTGAATTCTCACATTTTTTTTTTGTTTTATATATTTATGCGTGAGAACCACACCATGCAAAGACTTTGTTATTTTTATTGCTCAGCTTCCCGATAATTGGGTAAAATCGAAGCGGCAAGAAAACTCCAAAAGAAAACATCCAAGCACCCAAGAGAATGGCCAACACAAATACATGAAGCTCCCTTGAAGTCACATCCTTTTCAATCCTTGAGTCCTTCATTAGTTTGAGAAATACCCAATCACCGATTTGTTAATGTTCTTATTAGAAAAGAACTATACATTTCCAAGCCGAGAGAGACCATGGAGCTAGTGGATGGATAGATGATGTGAACTCATTGCCTTCCATATCAAAAGAACCATACCTTACTATCAACATCATGACTTAAAGGTAAAAACCAAACATTGGCAATCAATAGAAACACAGTTCATACCATCATGAAGAACACTTATTGGGTGACAAACTTACACGGTGGATCACACACACACACACACACACACACACACACACAATGAAAAAGTATAACAATGTTGCAAAACAAAAACAAGAAAAGTTAAAGGAATTTGTAAAACAAAAACAAGAAAAGTTAAAGAAATGTGTAAACCAAAAACAAGAAAAGTTAAAGAAATTTATCAAAAAAAATGTGAAATAAAAACGTGTAAAACAAAAACATGTAAAACAAAAATGTGTAAAACAATAACGTAAAAAACAAAAATGTGTAAAACAAAAACGTGGAAAACAAAAACGTTTTAAACAAAAACGTGTAAAAAATGTGTAAAACAAAAACTTGTAAAACAAAAATGTGTAAAATAAAAACTAAAGAGAACTGAGGGCCCCAAATGATTAGCATAGGTGGCCATCTCCCACATGACTGAATTGTAAGGCAGAGATTTGAAATAATGAGCGTTTGTTTGAATTTTGTAGAAGTGCCCAACTTCTCCCAATTGATGTTCTTAGATTAAGAGGTAAAAGTTGGCGATGCTCATATTCCAAGTTATCTATGCCTTTTTTGTTGGCATGGGTTATTTCCCCAGTTTGTTCCATGCATGTTTTTTGGTTGCTCTTTCAACTAGCTATCAACCACGGGGTGTTTACTACTTGTGTGGTTGCTACATACAGGCACCTTTGAATTTTTGTTCCTTGGGCACACCGATTACATGGAAGAGATGCTGAACATTCTTCCATGTCATCACCCTCTGAGTCATTGTATGTGATGCATGGAACTTTCTTCTTCTCAATCTTTCCATAAATATTTACCTTAGATATCTCCAAGGAAAGATCATGGATCCTAAGGCATGTGTCTATTATGCTTAGCCATGGCCTTTCCATTATAATTGGGAAGTCCCCTTCGTTGTTGTTAACTTCTATCACCAGGAAGTCAACTAGGTAGGACCAACCATACACAGTGGTGATAATATCCTTCATCAATCCCAAGGGAATGGTGATGGACTGGTCTGCCAACTCCAGTTGAATGTTTCTCTTCTTAAGTTGGGCTAGGTTCCAGGCTTGATACATCTCTTGTGAAATTAGATTGACTCCGGAACCTGAGTCAAGAAGAGCCTTATGTGGTTTGTTCTCAGCAACTTGTAGATAGATTAAGGGACTTCCATGGTCATATAGTTTCCTGGGAAGGTGGCCTACCTTGATCCAGTCGATTACGGTATGTGTTAACATAACTATATGTGTGAAGCTCTGTTGTTGGATAGAAGGGTGCTCTGAATTTTTGCTTGTTGGAGGAGTGGTTGTGGACTCAATCACTTGTTGTTGTGAGAGCTTATCTGGGCTTTTGGTCCTGAAGAAAGGTCTTATCTTTTTATGGTTGTTAGAACCAGTAGTGGGTTGAATGTTTACAGCTCTCACAGTGTTTTGTTGTTGCGGTTGAGTGGGGAGCTCCCCTTGCATTGTTGGAGCAGGAGGTGTTATGGGAACTACCAGTGGAAGAGGTGTGGATGGAGTTGGAGGATGGAATGAATGTGGAATTTCTCCTAGAGGAGAAGGAATCCTCCTAAAGTACTCCTGAACTTGGTAGTGATGTTGGGGAGTTGTGTAACGCATAGAGTCACTTGGAGAAATCGGTTGCTGCACATAATAGCCATAAGGATCAAGTTGCCAGTAAGGGTATTGTTGTCTTGGCAGTGGCATCCCTCATTACTGTGGGTATTTCCACTGCTGATGTTGTTTGATGGTTTGTGGTGGAGTTCCACTTGGATAGTACGTTAATGATTGGTGGAACTACCTTGGGGTACCTTGAGGATAAGGTAACCTTTAAGGTGTCCGCCATTTGTTGAGTCTCGAGTTGAGTGCATACACCCCAGACTCTTGTAGATGTGAGATGATTGGACAACATCCCTTAGGATGGTCATAGTGGTAGATCTCATATCCACCATCATCATCTGTGTCCAAATCCACAACCTCCTTGGAGATAGTTATTTTCCCCTTACCCTTGTCACATGCAGGGCCTGAATCTCTCTGCTTTATCTTACCTTTGTCACTACTTCATTCCTCCTTAGACTCTTCTACGATTTTAGGATAGTTTCAAGTCTAGAGTCTAAGGAATTCCACAATTGATCCACCTTAGCCGATACTTCGATTGTTAGCTTTTGAATCGACAAGGTTTTTCTGTTCACCAACTCTTCAAGTGGTGACTCATCCTCTTCATTGCAAAATCTCACTCCCTTCTTTTGAAGAGAGGGATCATGGTTATATTCTTCTACACTCTCTCTTTTTCATAGCTCACCTTCTTCTTTGGCTACTTTCTCCAACAAGTGATGTATCTCATGGGCTCTAAGTTCTAATAATCTCCCTTGGGCATAAGTCCCAAGGGTTCTCCTAGTCTCATATCTTAGCCCATCTACGCTGTGGCAAAGTTGGTCTCGCTATGTGTAACCATGGCCCGGGCAATGATGTAACAATGCATAGTAGCGACCCATGGCAGCATCCAAGGATTCATGAGTACCTTGCTTCCATTCTTGGATCTACTTATGCAAGTTAGACACTCTGGAGTACGTCTGATACTTATCATTGAAGAGTTCTAACAGCATACTCCACCTCCTGATGGTTTCTGGTTCCAAGGACCGGTACCAACTCTCTGCTTCCTTAATGAGTGTCCTGGGAAACAACTTAATTTTTTTCCACTTGTTCTCTATGTTTTGCAAGGTGCAGGCATCATGGAATGCCTGTAAATGATGCTGTAGATTAGTGTTGTATCCCCCCTCAAAGCATGGGATATTGTTGATGTCTAAATGCTTGATCTAACTATCTTTTAAATGCCTTTTTGGAATTCTTACTGCCTCCATTATATCAAGCATACTTCGGGTTGCAAGTAGGGGCTCCTCATGATCATCTCTTTCATGACACTTTTGATGTCTTCGTTGTTCCCTACTTTCCCTTTGTTCATTCCCTTGTCCTCTCTCTCAACTATCTCGTCAAGGTATCTCATTTTATCTACCTCTATCCTCACTATTGTGCTCTCTATGGCTGTGCCCAAATGTGGAAGGAGAGGGTGAATGATGTAAAGAAGGGGAAGAAGAAGGAGAACCATTGTCATAAAGATGTTTCCTACCTTCTCTTCTGTGGTTGCGGCCTTGATCGTGATGATGATCCAAGTGCCCATCCTTGTCATGTGTTGTTATTCCCTCAGTGAACAGTTGGTGTTCATGGGGATTAGAACCAGTGTTGTGTATCATGGAGCATAGGTTCTAATACCCCACCTCCTCACTATCGTTAGGAGGGGGAACATCTTTTGATAAAGAACCTGTTATCAGTGGTTCACCATCTCCTATTTCACTTAGGTTGTGCGGGACCTCTTTGCCCTTCAACAGTGTATGTTGGCTCTCTTGCCTTGAGTCCCTCATACGTTGTAAAGTTGTGGATGGTAATCCCTCATGTCAATTTTTTCTGCAATGTATTCAACATAGAGCTGAGTCATGCCAATCTATGCCAAAGCACTAAGGAGCATGTTGGGGACTACACGATCCAAAGGTAATACAATGTTACCTTGCAAGTCTCTCCAGCGCATATGTTCATCTTGATGGAAGATAAAAGTAAAATTAGGTATATACTCAATGGGATGAGTATATTCCACCCTATATTTTTGAGGAACTAGCAAATTTAGGTTATGTGTTTTAGACTGTCGACTGTTGTTTGTATGATCCCTAGGTGTTGAATTTCTTTTATGAGAAGAAGACATTGTGTCTTATCAGTGTGCTAATTAACCATTATATAAATTTTTTTTAATTAACCCTAAGGTTTTTTTAAGCTCCCAATTATGTGAATGATCTCTTATGTTCTACTTAGCGCACAAACACTTAGTCCCTGGCAATGGCGTCAATGATGAGTGACAAGGTACCCCTACACTCAACCATACGAATACGAGCGTAACACGTGCGATCTAGTCAAACTCTATAGACTAATTGCCTACATGCCTCATGGAACACTTAAGGTTAATTATTTGTTGTCTTCCTAGACTTAATTGTATTTTTCACGGTGTATGGTTAAGTAAGTCTGAGGTATATGATTTTTATGTCTTTTTTGGTTTTATCTCCTATGCTAGTGAGGTGAAGGGTTGAAGAGACTAATTACTAACTCTAACTAATGAACTAATTCTAAATTAACCTAGTGGTAGCATCCATTCCCACTTACCATACACACCCTGAACCAATGCAACCATGGTTACCAAACACTAGTCGTTGTTGGGATCACCATGCATAACACACATGCTCGAAGCAGTCGTACTTAGGCACTTAACTAGGAGATAAGGGTTGAGAAAGATTTAATTCCTAATAAAGCATGTAAATGAAAAATAATAAATAATAATAAATAAAATCCTAATTAGCCTATTTCATGCACTGCAAGGTTTATCCAAGAAGCTCATCTTTATTGCGGTACACAAACTTGTATTCAGGTACAATGTTTGCTCGAATAAAGATCCATTCACTTTAGGACTCCTACTACAGGCACATGGAAAATATTCTATCTCTGGAGTGATCAATATACTAGATTTTCACTATGTCCTAAGCCTAGGATGAGGAAACAAGGGAGAGCTGCCTCTTATTTATAGATATGACGACGCACCGCGATATCGCGGGGGACGATGCGATATCGCATACATGATATAGCATATGCGATATCACGAGGGACATGATATCATTAACCAAGGAAGGACCCTAAGCCATAAGGGAAGGGAAAAGAGGCCAAGTCATAGCCATTAAGACATGAAGTTTGCATCCTAGGAGTCATGGAGGAAGTCAAAGCTAATAATAACAAAAAATCAATGGTCAATGATAAGGACTTCCTTAATGCAATGAAATAGATTAAGTTGTCCTTGAAATAAAATAATACATCCCTTAGCTTTTATAACTTGGTATTGACCTCTACTACTCATCGTAAGGCACTGGTGAAAATGTTGGCTTCCATTCCTGTTATCAAGGACATCCCCTCTAGTGAAGAGTCCATCCACCTAGTGATGGTGCCACCTTCACCAAGGAAAGAAATGAAGTCAATGACACTAGTTTTCTATGAAAATGAGGTCAAGACCAACCCCCAAAATGATGAGATAAAGAAGGATCCCCTCTTCATATTAATAAGAGTGGGGTAATACAGGGTACATAAGGTGCCACCAATATTATACCTTATATCATTGTTGAATGTTTAGGCCTAATAGAACACATGAAACATACCTCAAATTCCACTCTTAAATATTTTAATGGATTTTGGGTGATAGTTAAAGCTTAATCTCTTTGGAATTTGTAGTAGGGGAACAATTCCCCATAATAGATAATTTCTTAGTTGTGAAAAAAACACCAAGATTCAATCTCATCCTAGGAGGCCTTGGCTGGCTCAATTAAGAGCTATTTCCTCATCCATCCATCAACAAATTCACCTACCTCATGAGGGAGGTTAAATAATTATCCATGATGATAGTTCAACCCCTTTTCTAATCAACAACATTGACATAGAACAAAGGTCTAAAGTAGAGTTTTAGGAACAAGCTCCTACTATTGAAGATAAATTCCAAAGGCCCGATAAAGTGGAAGAGGCCCAAACAGACAATAATGGAACCATATATGCACCATGGGAAGAGCTCCCCTTCTACATGATTAGTGAAGGGAATAGAAAATATAGAATCTTGCAACATAGATCCTACACTTTTCCAAATCTTTCTAAGATTATGAGACATTTTCATGATTAAACGTATGTTCCTTATTCACTTACCCTATGTCCACAACCATATAATTTCTTCTTTTACTTGCTTTGCCTAATTTAGCCTTTTTCTACCTTTATTTAGCTTTATTTAGCACATAATGTATAGTTTACTTTTATTTACCATTTACATTTTTATGCCTTGTCTTTTTCAAAATGTAAAACCAAAAAAATACCATAAAAATTTTTAAAAACTAAAAAATATCTATAAAAATTTTAAAATGTAAAACTTAAAAAATATATATATCTTTTAAACAATGGTCCTACTAAGGCCTAAAATTGGTAAAACGCAATGGCCCACCATTACCTAAAACAAGAAAAACAATGATCTACTAAGGCCTTAAACTAGTGGCCCACCATGGCCTAAAACTAGCAACACTTTCATAACCTATTTATAGCCATTATGCCTTATTTTACCTTTTTATTGGCCTAGTTAATGTGCATTTTTACTTTATTGAATATCACCATGTAACTGCATGATTCAACCAATGTAGCCTAGTGTATCCTTGTAACATGAACAAAATGTAAAACACATAGGATGCATAAAATAAAAATTCTAGAACATATATAAAAAATTAAAATCCTAAATAGATGATAACAATTAAAATGTTCATGAACTATAGCCATAGTCACACCGTGTGACACAAGTCCAGTTAGTAATGAATATATAAAATAAACAAAAGTTCCAATAGCCATAGCTACATTGGGTAGCAATAACATAAAAAATAATAAATGTTTTAAAAATAAACCATGGCTAAGACTAGCCACAACAACATGACATAATCAAAAACAATAATAAACTAGAGACATGGCCAAAACAAATGAAACTAGGATGCAACTAGAGGTGGAGGGGAAGCATCTCCAATGTCATCACTATTGGGGCCACTAGCGTTACCTAGTGAAACACNTGTATACGCCCAGCGTACACGCCAGCTTGTAACATTTACGCTCAGCATATACGCCCAGCGTACACGCCAGCTTGTAATGTATACGCCCAGCGTGTACCGAGTTTCTAAATTGTAATGCCCGGTCTATACGCCACATGTCCCCCCGTCCGCTTTTCCCGGTAACCCTACCCCTATAAATAGCCCAGTTTTCCACATTTACAGCGCGACAGAAATTTACCAGAGCCAACCCAGAGCAATTACGCTGCTGAAACCCTCTACTCTTACGCTTACGCTAGAAGTCCTGCACGCCGCACGCTGCACGCTGAGCACAGTCCGCCCCTCGCCTATTGCGTCAACCAGCTGCATCCCTCTGTCCACCGGGGCTTTACGTCCGCCTTGTGTCCCTCCACAACTGCGTTAGACCGGTGCACAACATTTTAACTCTATAATCCATTGTTTACGTTTGTTGCAAGTTCTTTTACAGTTTTACGTTGATTCGGCCCGCGCTTCGTTTACGCTTGTTCACGTTCGCGCTCCGCGCTCGATTCGCGTCCGAAGACGACCACTGCTTATGCTCGCTGTGAGCTCTTTTTTAGTTTTATGTCAATTTGGCCCACCCTTCGTTCACGCCCGCTTGCATTTTCGCTCCGTCTCCGTTTGTATACGCCCACTGTTCACGCCGTTTGCTTCTTACGTCCTACATCCATTTACTGTTTACGCTGTCACGCCCATACGCTCATGCTGTGTTCATTTCTATTTACGCTGTTCACGCCCTACTCTGTTCACGCCCGTTATATTTACGTCGTGCACGCCTGATTGATCGCTTACGCCCTGTTTACATATAACCCAGCATATAACGCTTCGGCGGCGCTCGGGGAAGTCCTTGTCTGATCCGCGTGCGGACCATCCAAGGCACTCTGCCTTCGTCCACTCCAGCTCACCCTCAAGCGGAGGTAGGGTCAACTGTGCTCGCCTGCTGATTTTTCGGTGTCTGCAACGTTCCAGCCTCGCATCGATAATTTTGGTCGGCACAACCGAGCACGAACAATTGGCGTATGCATTATGGGCATACCGTACCACGCATCGGACCTCGACAGGTAAAACCCCATATAGTCTTGTTTACGGTTCAGAAGCTGTTTTACCTTTAGAACTACAGGTACCATCTCTAAGGATCACACTCTCCGGACTCCTCGACGATGAGCAAAACAATGATTTACGCATCATCAACCTGGACTCGGTGGAGGAGAAACGCATACGTACACTCGATCAGATCGAATGGTACTAGAAACAACAACGGCAACGGTATCGACATGACATTCATAAGCGCCCCATCAAANTCGTCAGACTCCCCAGAGTCCGCTAAGACTATAAACTAGCTCGCCTCTCTGTAGTCAGCTAAGACTCAAAACTGGCAACATACCGTCTGCCACGACGCTAAACGGGTAATGTCCAACGGGTTACGACACAAAACTAACCCATGATAGTCTGCTAAGACTATAAACTAGCGCATTCATTTGCAACTCCCCATCTCATGGTCACTTTCATTCGCCAGAATCATTACATCCTTCATCGTCGACATTCACGTTCAACATTCAGGATCGCCCTCAGTGCTTTTGTCCGCCTGATCTTAGCTCATTGATTCACTCATGGTTTTTCTTGTCTCTTTGGAGTTGTGTTTGCAGGATGACGCTCAGAAGCTCTCGTACGAAGTTACGTTTCATCGTAAGTAGCAAGATGAGGCAATGTCCATTTTCTCACCTGGCAAGACTAAATCGAACCGTTAACCCGCACATTCCCGTTCCCCGAAAGCCCACTATTCGTCTACTAAACTATTGCACACTGCGAAACGTTACAGCAGTCGTAACATATAGAACACGAGATTCGCGCATGAGTACAAGTTCAAAAAAAAAATCCATGTCAAGCGTAATCAAGAAACTTCCTATCGCATGGCTTTGGCTCTTCGCTAACGGTTTTCCCAAAGAAGGAAGCTATTCCTCCAAAGAATGCAAAACATCACCCCGTGGCTTTGGTAGTGACAACGGGTTCTCCTAAAAAACCACCAAGAGTACCGTTCCACCAAAGGACGCACACGCTTGAGTTCCGAGTCGGCTGAAAGACGGCTATCGACAAGGACCAGCATACTGCACACCTGAGCACCCTACTCTCCCAGCATGGTCTATCGGGCAATGACCAATCCCCACAATCCCTTCCTTCCCGCCAGTTTCCAATCTCACCCTTTCAATCCCATTTACCACTGAACACGGTACGATGAGGTCTGGCCAGGTGACAAGGGACAAGGCTTTTATCGAGCTGCTTGCGGTGTTTTGCCCTTCTTTGTCGACGCTTCTCGGGTCAATTCCTCCAAGCGTCAACAAAGAGGGGCCAATGAAACACCACAAAAATCTTTTAAGTGTTGTGCCAGCGTTCACGCCCAATGTCTACGCCCAGCGTTCACGCCCAGCGTACATGCCTAGCATTCACGCCCAACGTCTACGCTCACTGTACACGCCCAGGCACGGCAGGGGCACACGCTCGACGACAGGATTTCCAATGGCAACATGAAGATTACACCAAAGAGCAAGGATTGAAGCAAGTGGACATCCGTCGGTCTCTACGCCCGGCGTCTATGCCCGGCGTATACGCCCAACGTGTACACCCAGCGTACACGCCAGCTTGTAACATTTATGCTCAACGTATACACCCAGCGTACACGCCAGCTTGTAATGTATACGCCCAGCGTGTACCGAGTTTCTAAATTGTAACGCCTGGTCTATACGCCACGTGTCCCCCCGTCCGTTTTCCCGGTAACCCTACCCCTATAAATACCCCAGTTTTCCACATTTACAGCGCGACAAAAATTTACCAGAGCCAACCCAGAGCAATTACGCTGCTGAAACCCTCTACTCTTACGCTTACGCTGGAAGTCCTGCACGCCGCACGCTGCACGCTGAGCACAGTCCGCCCCTCACCTATTGCGTCAACCAGCTGCATCCCTCTATCCACCGGGGCTTTACGTCCGCCTTGTGTCCCTCCACAACTGCGTTAGACCGGTGCACAACATTTTAACTCTATAATCCATTGTTTAAGTTTGTTGCAAGTTCTTTTACAGTTTTACGTTGATTCGGCCCGCGCTTCGTTTACGCTTGTTCACGTTCGCGCTCCGCGCTCGATTCGCGTCCGAAGACGACCACTGCTTACGCTCGCTGTGAGCTCTTTTTTAGTTTTACGTGAATTTGGCCCACCCTTCGTTCACGCCCGCTTGCATTTTCGCTCCGTCTCCGTTTGTATACGCCCACTGTTCACGCCGTTTGCTTCTTACGTCCTACATCCATTTACTATTTACGCTGTCACGCCCATATGCTCACGCTGTGTTCATTTCTGTTTACGCTGTTCACGCCCTACTCCGTTCACGCCCTTTATATTTACGCCGTGCACGCCTGATTCATCGCTTACGCCCTGTTTACGTATAACCCAGCGTATAACGCTTCGGCGGTGCTCGGGGAAGTCCTTGTTTGATCCGCGTGCGGACCATCCAAGGCACTCTGCCTTCGTCCACTCCAGCTCGCCCTCAAGCGGAGGCAGGGTCAACTGTGCTCGCCCGCTGATTTTTCGGTGTCTGCAACGTTCCAGCCTCGCACCGACAATTTCGGTCGGCACACCTAGTACTTGTAAAAATAATAGACACAATATGAAACTAAATCATAAATTAATCTAAAGTAAAATATTTTGAAATAAAATAAATTAATAAATAAAAAAATGATAAACAATCCTAGAAGGGCTTGGGTGTGACATCCTATGTGGGGAAGGATCAAAGACCAACCTCCAAACGATGGAGGATTTGGTCCTTAATTATGTGGGCCTAATCCACATCCTTGAGATTAACATCAATCAAGATGTTACTCTCATTAGCCTCAGTCCATGTGGGTGGCTTCCACAAAAATTTAGCAGTGGTCACCTCCCCAAAAGTAGCAGCGACCTAAGAAGTAACCACCACTAGAGAGCCTTCAAATAGTTTGAAGACACCCTTTGCTAGGACCCCCTTCATGAACAACTTCAACTTATGCTATTCTATGGACTCCTCCTACAACCACTCAAGATAGCTCTCATGCTCCAACTTGTACTTTTCTTGTGGTATTTTTGTGCCCAACCCCACTCAAGAACCCAAGCACAATAATCTCTCCACTCCCTAGCCTTCTGAACTAGTAACTCCATCTACAACTTTTGCTCTATGAGGTCCCTAGAAATGAAAACCTTTTCATGGATGGCATTCTATTATCATTTCCATGTTATCTCATTTGTTTACAAAGAGTTCCTATTAGCTACTTGGGCCTCCAAAAATCCCTTACAATCCTAGAGATCTTTAATTACCTTACCCTATCTCTTAGTCTTTCTTTCCAATGCTAAAATTCATTCTCATAAGAACTTGCTTGAACATTGGCACTCCCATAAAGTTTGAGCACATGAAAGCACACATTCAATGGCACTTTCATATAATTTCCATGGAACATTTTCCACTTTGTATGGTAGGCTAGATAATGCATCAATCTCCATGGCACGATTCGAATCCCATCCAACCTTAGACATTGCAAGCGATATAACAATAAAACATGCATATAAAAATAATAAACAAGAAGCATAAAAAAACTTCTAAATAACTAAGAACACATAACCATATGACCTATATGAAGCAACAAAAATTCATAAACAATAAAAATAATTAAGGACAAAGTAAACTAAGGGTCTTACCAACACTAGGAGTAATCTATTACAACTAATCAATCATGTCTTTGGTCATCCCACACATGAACTCTATTTTGTTAGGAACCTCCAACCATGGTTTCCATGTGAAATGTATAGGTTGAGGTACTTTGCTAAGGCTTAGGAGCTACAACATGCATAACTATAGCCTATATAGTTAAAACCAGGCAACATATAGTTAAAACATAGAAATATAAAATGCAACACATAAGAAAAAAATTCATAAATACCTAGAATATCATCTAAGATGATAGTAGGAGGTTCACCTAGCTATGGAACATCAAATATATCATCAATGTCATTCAATGTAGCATTGGATAATCCCTCATCCTTGTCTTATTATAGGACCTCCTCCTCTAGGCATTTTTGCTATGTCTTTACTACTACCGCTTGGGCCACCAATTCTTATTACTTGCCTACAAGAACAAAAAACATAAAACATAGAACAAATTGGCATAATTTTCCTAAAATAGAATAAAAACATATCCATATATCATAAAACATAAATACAAAATAAGTTAAAGATGAAAAAAATAGAATGTACCTGTCACTACATGATGTGCCTTACCAAGTTTAACAACAAGCCTCCTCTTCATAGGTTGCTCAACGATTGGTGCTGTCTCTTCAACAATAGGTCTCTTTAAGTTCACTTGAGCTACTCTATCAGCTTCAGTGTGTAAATCCTTATCCTTTTGAATATTTATACAAACAAGTTGGGTCCCCATCTACATGTTGTTAAGGAAAGGATAATGCACATCACTACAATTCTTAGTGGTAATAGATAGTGATTCCCCAATATCCTCTAGTGGGTTTTGATCCTGCATGTTTGGAAAAGTAAGTTTCATCCAAAGTTTAGATGGATTTTGTCATACCCATCATCCATCCTTCTGCACTACTAGGAACTCCATGAATCTCCTTAGATATGTCAAAAAAAATGCAAAATGCATATGGCATATCATAGTAAGGTCTTTCTAGAGTTTCAAGATCTCCCATTGTAGCTCAAAGACTAAGTGAGTAGCCTAGTTGAATTGAGCACCTTCAATGAGGACCCTTTTCATGGTCCATGCCTATTCAATGCCAATGACCTTATTCTATGATAGCAATTTTGAAAATATGTAAGATTGAAACAATGGATAATCTCTTTCACCTATGTAACCTGGAACTAGTCTAGAGACAATCCAAAATGGCCATGACAAGCATTTACCCATTCTTCCACCTCCTCTAGATGGTCCACATCCTTTCCTAGTTTGGTAGCAACTATCATGCCCTCATGAGGAACACCAAAGAGGCCACTAAAGATATATTTATTGAAGGCAAAAAAATTTGGATGCACTAAACATGTATATCCTGAAAACACTTTGAAATTTTGGAAAAAGTCCAAATTGTAGATAAATGACTATAGTAAATCACTAGAAAAAAATATCAATTTTTTTTAAATATCTAAAATGGATGTCAAATCCCCCACACAATCTTGGAAATCCCCAGCAGGCTAGGACATTGGCGAGACCATGAGGATGGCATAACACAGGCATGACTAGGATGAAGCTAACTAGGATGTTAGAAGGTTGCAAATTATTAGAATAATGAAATTAAGATATATGGATTATAACTAATACTCAGTTGTGGTTGACTATTATCAAAGTTTCACTACAATGGAAAAATAGTAAACAAGTTCAAGTTTATAAATTGAGGCCATAAATCTGTGATTATTCCTCAAACTTTGATGGAAGATGGACACATATCATATTTTAAATTTAAGAGTTTTAATTAGAAAGAAAAAATATATGTAACATAGATTTAACCTTAGATTTAGTTTAAACCTCTTAAAGCCTTGAAACTTAACTTTATGAATATCAAATGCACTTGGAAACTAAAAGTAAACATGGAAAATAACTCACACGAGCTAGAGAAGCTTCATAAAAGCTCATGCATAGAGGAATATAAGCTTAACAATTCAATTAACATGAAGAGAGATTTAAACCTTTGAAACTCACATGAAACAAGAGAAATTAACATGAATATGTTAATTTGGAATAAATCCCTACAAACAAGATTTAATCCACTTATAACTTCTTCAAATATTTGTCATTAACATGATAGGACATGAAATAAACTTTAAAAGCATGAAATAACATGAAACATAAGATAATAGATATGAAACATGTCATAATGCATGAAATGTGAGAAACCATGCAAAAAATGCAAGTGAAAGCTTAAGATAAGAACAAAAGGAAGGGGGATTAACTCCTTGACATAAAATAATTATGTTCCAAAATGGAAGAAAATGAGAAGGATGAAGCTAGAAGAGCTTTCCCAAGTAGTCAAATAATTGCATAAGAACACTCAAAATTAAAGGAAGGAAGATCTTCTATTCACTTCAATTCAGCAATGAAAGGTAAGTTACAATTAGAGGGATTTACTTATTTTTATACCTTTGGTAAAGAATTTTTCCTCTTTGAGTATGAGTGGCTTTTGGCCATTTATTCCTATTTTTAGCAATTTTCTCTTAGCCTAATCTTTGAAGATCCTTTTTCCTCAAATGAATACACTTGTAACAACTACTAAATCAAAGTAAAGAGACCAACATGAAAGTAAAGAATACCACTACATTCTACTCTTTTCAATATCAAAAAAAAATGAAGATGAAGGACTTGGAGATATATGTCCGTACTATTTCTAAAAAGGCCAAGATTAAAAAGAAACTATCTAATAAATGAAAATAGTAGAATTGAATATACACACATGCATACATATTAATATTCATATTGGAATAGCAAACCATATTAAGGCTCAAATATAAACTAATATAAAATAGATATATACAAATAGACAAGCATGTATGTGTGTGCATGCACATGTGTGTTTTTGTAGACACGATAAATAGAAAATTAAACATATTTAACATCCACTAGTCTAAGTAAAATATGAATATCATACTAACCAAATCCATACTACCAAAGGAAAAATGTACATAACATACATATAACATGTACACTATACACAATACTAACATTAGCTCATTAATTATCCAATCCTATATCATGTGCAAATAAATCCATCTCTCTAGAAAATATATACAAAAGTAAACCAAGCCTCCATTTTCACCATTAGCCTTGCTAACCTTTTAGGCCTTCATCTTCATCACCTATAAAAGATATAGTTAGTATAAATCTAAGTTGGAAGCCTTTAAAATTTCTTTATGGTGTGTTGCTAGGTATCATACTACTATAGGAGTGAAGGTGTGACAAACCTAAAAATATGTGCAAACTAATGTGTGCTTCCCTCATATTAGTTTTATTTTCCATGTTATTATAAAAGATAGTTTTATTTGTCATGTTGTTATTAAGTCATGTAGTGTGTTTGGATCCATGTCTTCATGTCTTCATATAACATGTCACATAACACAAAAGAGAAGTTAAGATGAAGTCAAATTTGAATCCTTCAATGCTACATCTCATGTATTTCATCCTTAAATCACCCAAGATCCCATGTGGTAATTCCCCTTGTGTTGGGACAACATGAAGAACATAGGTAGCATATCCTCATGATTTAGAACTACAAGTTTTCACTTCTTTTAATTTAGTTAATAATTAGGTGGATCATTTGTATCCATTTTTAGAGTTTATTATTCTCCTAAGAACCTCTTTAATTTTCTATTTAGTATATGTATGGACTCTTCTCAAAATTGAGTCATTCCAAGAAAAAATCCATTGAAGGTTGAGGCTTGAAGAAATATAAGAAGAGAACTTTTTGCCTCCATATCATTGTCTCATTTTCGTTTCTTCATCCATTTTAGTTGCATTCCATTATCTCATTATTTCATTAATTTCAACCTTGTTTCAATTCCATATCATTATTTTCATCATTTAAAAGAGGAAACAATACGAATATCTTATTGAAGATCAATCTCCATTGTTGCACCTTATGGATTCCTTATGATTGTAAGCCTAAGAAGAATTCCAAGTTAAAGGAGGGGTTTTTTTGGCCATCCAAGAACCTAAAAAAGGTATCAAAATCAAGTTCTATTAAAAATTTAGTTCAACTATTAAAGTGGTATGAAGGCCTTAGAAGCTCTACCATTTTGGACTACCCTTACTACTGCTAGATTATTAATAAATCCTCTACTTCTGCAACAAAATACATGCTTAATTTTTACATTATTTCATGATCAATTTTAGTATCTTTACTTGATCATGAGTTCACCATAACTCATGGTTTACTCAAAGATATAGCAAGACTTAACCACAACTCTTGGTGTTGCAAAGAAGAAAAGACCTCTATTTTAGCATACCACAACTTCACCTTAAGTCATGGTATTATAACATGATTCAATCATAACTCATGATCTTCAAAACATTGAAGAGGATGTCAAAGGTTAAAATTTATTAACTTTTGTAGCAACCATTACCTATAGTTAGGATACCATAACCACATCATGACTTGTGATCAAAATTTCATGAGTTCTTCATGACTAGTGGTCCTTGTTCTTAATTCTAGAAAAAACTATAACTTGATCATAATCCTTGGTCTTAAATCATAACTAAAATATAATCTTTCTATGACTCATAGTGTGTAATATCACAAGTAAGCCACCACTCATGGTTCCAATTATGGGTAATTGTGAAGATGAATGTTAAATCCAAGAAAGCAGTTTTTGAAGGTAAAAAGGAATTTTATTTAACTCATTTCTTGAAAAACCTAAAATATGTTTATTCCACATTCATAAATTTATATCAATGACATTAAAATTCATTCCACAAAAACCATCATCCTCAGAAACGCATTGCTACTCAACTACCACATCAAATCATCACTATTAATTATGCAACATATCATATCCAAATCATGATAACCAAGACTCAAGCATATCATCCAACCATACCATCATATAATCAAATCAAAAATTAACCAATCATTATCCACTTACATTACAACTCATATCCCAAATAATTAGTACCCATTTCATTAGTAATTTTTGTTCTCAATCACTCAATCAATCAGCCCTTATGATAGCCAACATATATTTACTCCAGGTAAAGCATGTATACATCCACTACCATACATAGTAATTCTAATTATCATAAGAATCTTTTTCTACATGCATTATCCATAACCAATCCCAAGATAATGATCATAGGTAACCTCTATTTTGTGTTTCTTCATCTAAACTATGCTATGTCAACTCATGCTAAACTAACTTATAATCATACTCAAACCAACTTGCATACATACATAGAAAAACCTTGAAACACATCTTGTAATACTAAGATTAATTTATAACTTCTTGGAATCACATATTAGTTTCAAGCATCTAGATATAGAACCTAATGCATACACACCATGCATTCAGCTTGTCCCACATGTTTAATCCCTTACACATTGACTTATAATCTTACCATGACCATTTGAAATATCAAATGTACTTTCAAATTTTCAGCATAACTAGATCACATATCATTATTCTTATATTTTCCTAAGTGCAACTTTATCAAAGCTCATAATGAGATTGTAGCCTCCACCACAAGTCATCCATGACCCAAATGTGACTTTTCCTAAATGCAAATTAGAAATTATAAACTTTAGCATTTCTACTATGACTTTTTTTTTGAGCTAACTATGACTCATGTTGATCCTTTCTAAGATCACAACCTAGTAAAAACTCTGTTGTGACCCACAAACATGCATAAATTCTTAACAAGATTGCACTAAAAGGCTGTTTTAACCCATGTTCCATTCAAAATCCTACAACGTGAGGATACTGTAAGCACTACCCATGTTCTTGTTACTTTCTAAGATAAATAGCAAATATATAAAAATTCAAGATAACACTCATGCTCCTAGTTAAAAGTATTTCTAACAAGCAACATGCATACCTAACATAGACTCAGAGAGCTAAAAGGCATTCTTTGCAGTCTTTAAAGACCAATTAATATTCCAAATAAAACCAATATATTTTGCATAATATAATCATATGATCTACATTTCATAACCAAATAGCCAGAAAAAGTTCATAATATTGTAATCATCCAAACATGCATCCATAGAATACACTGAATACATTTTCCATACCTACTAGTCCTCCAAACATGGGTCCACAAGCATGCATCCCAATCCAAAGTGGAAAATTAGTGAAAGGATAAATACTACCCACCAAATCAATTGAAACTATTAAAACTAGAATTAACCAAAGGAAGGTTTCAAGTTATCCAGAACTCTACCTTAAACCTACTAGAACTTGAACCAAGACTCTTGAAACTACAACCTTCTCAAGACTAGCTCCTAAATGATCTAGAAACTATTGAAACCCATCAACAAAGGAAGAGGAATGGAAGAGAAAAGTGTTTCATCATAAACCAAAAAACCCACAATCAAAAGAAAAGAGAAGAAGAAATTATATTTTAAGTTTTATTTTATAAAATTAATTTATTAAATTTATTCTTACTCACTTTTCCATGGTTAATTTTATAAGTTCCACATAATCTCCTCACATTTTGATTGATACCCTTAGGACCCACATCTCATAACCATTATACAAGAACTCCAAATGAAAATCTAATTAAACCCCTAATTAGTACATCACATCCACATCATAAACATGTACCAAATACATAACTAATTGTATCAAACATGTCCACCATCATGCATAATATCATAAATCAAGCATAAATAATAATACATACCTATCTATGACTCATAACCCTCATGTCCTCCTTTATTACTAGTGATAAATATATATCTAACACATATTACAATATCAACATACATAGTCATGATAGTCTTATAAATGTAAACATATATTACAATAATATCATTCCTAACTACTCATGCCAATATTCATTATCACATCTAGTTATAGACAACTAACATAACAAAATACCACAATATCTCATAATAATAAGATATAGCTAGTTCAACGCTAGCTCTAGAAATCAAAAGTTTTTCTTACTCATTGATTACTAGTTGAGAACTACTTGACCTTACTCATGATGAGATGGTAGTAAGTCATAATTTCCTCATTACTTGGAGTTTTTGATTTATCTTGGAACTCATTAAAAATATTTATTTCCCTCTTTATTAAAATATTGATAGGATATTATTCAATTACATTTACTCAGTAATCTTTTTATAAAGGAGAAAATAAATGAATTTTTCTAATTTGTCCTATATGCCATAAAAATTGAATTAAAAATTGTAATGCTTCTATTCCTAAATAGGAGATCCCTTAGATTTTATCATCTAGGCTTACTCAAGTGCAAATAACCAACATAATTCCTTAAAAATGGAGATATTTATTTTTGCTCAAAAGAAAATGATTACAATGCACAATGGAAGTAAACACACTCCCAAGGATAGAAAATCAATCAATTAAATACTCACACACTCTCACCATACAAGATAGATCATCAAAGGATAATCATGCATTGTAAATGCTTAAGATTATCTCTATCCCACTCTCTCAAGTATAGAATGAACTTAGAATGAGCTTAGCCTCCTTATTTTGAGTTATCTAGGACTTTTGTGACTCTTTCAAATATTTCTTTACCTTTCTTAACCATTAGGATGCCTAAAAAAATCACTTCATTTCTCTTCAAAATTAATTTTATCTAGAGTATGAGTGATTGTGAATCATAGTGTCCTTGTTTTTATCATCCTATAACCAAACTACAACCACAAACAAAGCACACTAGTCAAATGATAAATATTTTTGTCCTTGTTTCTTGGTCAATTGAAACTAGCAATTTTTGAACTATGACTCGTGATAATCCCATAGTAGCTTAGAACTCATCACCTGACTTAAAATACATATGAAATTTATAATTTGAACATGCTATGTGAAACACCATAAAATTTTGCATGTTATAACCAATCTTCATCCTGTAGCTTTCACCCCATGAAACCCAAGGCAAAATTTCATTGTAGATGTGAAAATTGTAGTGTTATAGTGTTATAATATGTAATGGTGTTTTGTATTCTTTGTTGGTGCCTCTTGGGTCAATCCTCCAGGCACCAACAAAGAGGGGCCATTGAAACACCACAAAATTTTGCATGTTATAACCAATCTTCATCATGTAGCTTTCACCACATGAAACCTAAGTAAAAATTTCATTATAAATGTGAAAATTGTAACACAAAATGGGCAATTTCACATGCTTTATACTTTTGGGGCTGAAAAATGTCTCATAAGTGGTCAAAGCCTCATTCCCCAAGTGAAAAAAGTTATCTAGTATCTATATTTGGGCTTGGAAGGTCAAAAATGCCTTTTGGA
>MNCI01013066.1:103987-133615 GCA_015680685.1 Gnetum montanum
AATGTGGAAAATTCAATCCCCCAATGTGGAAGCCAAGAAGCAAAATTCATCAATTCATGTACTTCAATGTTAAGCAGCCATTTCAACAAGCATGGTGGAGAGCTCAACATGAAAGATTCATCTCCAACATCGAAGGTGTGCACCAATTACTATTTATAGTAAATGAAATGGCCATGTGGGAATCACTTACTATGTATAGTAACCCCCCAAATTTAGGCATCTATCTCACCTAAAATTGCAGAAAATTTGTAGCCATTTTTCAGCCAAATCATGGCTAATTTGCAACCCCATTCATGAAAAAAAGATCCTATAAAAGCCAACCTCAAACACCATTTAGAGATTCTAGAATTTTCAGCAATTCTTGATAGGTTCTAGTAATTTTTCTCACGATTTAGCAATTTTTGGACATATAAGGAATTTGAGTTCCAAAATTTCTTCAACAAGTTAAGCATTTTTTGCTCAACAATTCCAAAAAAGGGTAGAATTATCAAGCAATTTACATACACAGAATTCCACACTTGGGGCCTTTGCAAGCACTCAAGAGCTCTTGCAAGTTCCCATACTATTCTCTTGAACCTCAGTGTGGAAGCATTGTGGCCATGAGATTTGGTGGATTTTTCCTGTCAAAACCACACTTCTGGGATTTCCAAACCCTAGTGTGGAGCAACTTGGCAGTTGAATTTTCCACATTTCTAACCCCTCAGCAACTACTGAATTGGTAGATCCAAGGTTGCAACAGTGAAGGTAGGTTCATTAGCATTAGGCATGGCTTAGCATCCCAATTTTGGAAAAAATCACATCGACTTCAATGGGCTTTGAGCTCCTACACAAGTGAACCCTCCCTTTTTTGCTCATCCTAGCATCATTTGTACACATTTCTCTAACCTATTCTTTATTCTTTTCTCAATAAAGTTTTAAGTTTTGAGTTTTGTATTCAAAAATAAATTTTTTTTGCATGTTTATAATTCCACTTTTTGCATCTCATAAGTCCCTAGTTGATCTACCAGATCAATCAAGATACCTCGAATCCCATTTTTATCATGGAGGCCCTAGGGATTCAAGGTTGGGGAATTGCTCACACTGAGGATCCTTGGTTTTCATTATAGCAATCAAGGATTTCAGTTGCAATAGTTTTTCTTGATACTAGAAGGAGGACCTTTGCCTAAATTCTATAGCCTAATCTATTTTTTTTATTATCATATTTAATATTTTTCTTGATTTTTTCAGCCAAAACCTTTGAAAACTCAATGTTGGTCTTTTCCTCCTATGATCAAAACTGCAGTGTGAAAGTTGCAGGTGGTTGGGTTTTGGCTTTTCATAGCTTTTGCTATGAATTGTTCAATCCAAAATTAGAGTTAATATTCTTTTCCCCTTATTTTTTATGGCTTTTTACTACCAATAAATTTGTCTCTAGTTTCTAAAAGTGGGTGGTTCAACTCATTAGTGAGTTGGCTTCCACCCCTCCAACCTTTCCAATCCAAGAGAACTGGCAACTACCTAAAATGAATTTTATTAGAAAGACACCAAATTCTCACTTTGGTTTTCAGCCTTTCACCTTCCCCCCACCCCAATCAATGTTGAGGTAAGAGGTGTGAGATTCTCATCATCTCAACCACCCCCCCCCATCCCAATCAATGTTGAGGTAGGAGGTGTGAGATTCTCATCATCTCAACCCCACCCACCCCCCACCCCACCATACCTAGCATGGAAGCAATTGGGAAGGAAACATTGATGAAGTTTGAAACCAATTTTATAACCAAATCTACTTTTTTTTCAAGTTGAAAGCCATTTCTTAGCCAAAACTCCTAAGGAATCGAATGCTACCTTTACCCCATCCCACCACCCCCTATAGCAAAAACCTCAGCATGAAAGCTATAGGTGGTTTGGATGCTAGAATTTCACAACATCTGCTATGAATTCCTAGAGCAAAGCCAATGTGGAAATATTAATAACCATTTAATTTTTGTTGCTACATTCTTTTCCACTAAACTAATATTGGTTTCCATACCAACCAAGCCTATTTTTCCCTCCTTTTTGGTAAAAGTTGGTAGCTTTCCAAAACCATCTTTGAAAATTGCCAAGTTTCCATTTTGGTTTTCAAACTCCATCCCCAGGTGCACATGCCCTCTCGCCACCCCTCACCACTCCACCCCCCCCCCCCCCCCCCCCCCCCACACCCCCCCTATCATACACAATGTAGAAGTAGTTGGGAGGCTAGCACTTGTGAAGTTCGAAATCAATTTTATAACTAGATTTTCTTTTTCTGGAAGTTGAAAGTCATTTTCTAGCCAAAACTCCAAAGGAATCGACTACTACCTTTACACCCCTATGGAAAAAACCTTAGCATGGAAGCTGTATGTGGTTTGGATGCTAGAATTTCACATCTATTGTGAATTCCTAGAGTAAAGCCAACATGGAAGACTTAATAAACATTTAATTTTTGTTGCCATAATCTTTTCCACTAAACTAACATTGGNAAAACTAAGGCCAAAGGGAGTTTGGGCTCATACATAGGGGTGGGAAAGAGTACATCCCATCCCTATATGAAGAAATTCCTCTTAATGATTATATTCTAACATCCTAGCCCAATTTATTTTTGCAGAATAGGAAGATGACAAGCCTACCTTTGGGAAACAACAAGAAGAGTAGGATGAATTTAGGATAGAATTTGAGCCTAAAAACATCCTTGAAGGATTTTTCCAACAAACATCCCCCAAAATCACAAAAACTTCCCCTATTATTTTTATTTTCTCCATGGGCATGGTGCCACCATCTTCCACTCCTTCACACCCTACTACAGTAGATCCCACACTAATTGTAGACACACATCACACTTAATCAATGCCATATACAACAAACTATAACACATCAATGTCATTTACAACATAGAATCGATATGAAAAATCATCAATGATGGCTTTTACCACCAAAAATTTGTTAACTACTCATATGGGATCCACCATGGGACCCCCAACAACGCAAGGGTAACATACCACATTTGTCTTGTTTGTGCCTCAAGCACCAACACAAACATCTTTTTCTCTATTTGTCCGATAATCCACAACCATGGAACAACCTTTTCCTTCTATCTTACAACCCATAGCAAGGCCACAAGCCTTACAAAAAATTCCCTAGCCATATGTACAAACCCTACAACCAACAAGGTTAGCACAAGGCTTGGATCAAGCCTTCTAGATGATCTAGGACCTAACAGAAGAGTTGAGGAGGCTTAAAGCCTACACTTCCCAAAGTTTCAAGATTATAAACTTCTACCATGATGATCTAATCAGTCCTATGATCCCACCCTTGACACTTCCTCCTCGTGTCACTATTTTCCATTTTAGCAAATACAATGAAGAAGGTGATCCTAATGCTCACCTTATTACCTTTTGATTTGAATTTTTGCTCTTGTAGCCATGGCCTTATATCGTCATGAAGATTTTCCCTATGTATTTGATTGAGAAAGCACTTGATTGGTGTCGTGCATTTCCCAAAGGATCTATATCCTCTTTTGAAGACTTGGTAGCCCAATTTGTCAACTGCTTCAAGTATAACTTGAAGCCTGACATAATGCTTGGCCAACTCATGAAGGTCAAGCAAGGGCTCTTAGAACCCATACAAAAATTCATTTAGTGGTGGAATGGACTGTTGAATGAAATACTAGAGCTCATAGTCAAAGCCCACTTCTTAGCCATATTCAAGGAAGTAGTTAATGACTTCATCAAGTCTAAACTCTACTACCTAAATCCACAATCTTTAAGCCAAGCATTCTTGCAAACTAAAAATATAGAGGATGTCATGAAGGCCAGCCATGATCCAGCCTACATATCATATAAAGACCAACACACTTGAAGACACAAAGAAAAGAGTAAACAAAAAAATACTACTATAGCAACTGTAACCAAGGAAACCAAGACCACAATCCAAGGGCCAAAGGTCAACCCTTCCAAGGCCCCCCCTAATGACCATAGTAACCACCCATCAAATTTTGGGACCACTAAATTGACAATAAGTAGACCTAACTTTGAAAGGAAGGATAGGTCTAAATATACTACATTTTCATTAAAACCACCTAAGTTGCTAGAATAACTATTAAGAAGTGGACGCATGCAACATAAACAAATGACTAAAGTCGCTCAAAAGAAACACAAGTGACTATGTGAAATAGCCAAAGATCCCACTCAAGCAATGAAGGATGTTCCCCAATTGCCTAAATACTTCAAGTTATACTACTTCTACCATTATCATCAACTTCCTAGTCATGATACAGACTTTTGCCTTACATTGAAGGATGACCTACAAGGGATGATAAATTTGGGAAAATTGATCTTAAATTCTTCTAACCCAATTTGACCACAAAACTAGTCAATGTAGATCTACAAAGACACTTTGAATGCTAATGATATCCCCTATGTTATTTTAGCATTCAACATCAATGAAAATTAAAGATCTACAAGAGATCCATTCATGATTCAAATACCCCACTACAATGAAAGGGCTTCTTCAACTTCCCATAGCTCAAGACCCCTCTTTGTTGTAAGAGTACCATCACGAATGCTTCTAAGGAAACCTTTTGTCATCAATGTCTCCCAACCCAATACAACCCAAATAGCCATAGCCCTACCAATTGTATAACAACCCCCTATGATGGCCAATGTTACTACCTCTTCCTTACAACCAATGGCTGACAATCTAAAAACTACAACCAACCAAATTAAGAAGCTTAAGCAAAAGCTTGACAACAAGGAAGACAAGAATACATAGGTACAAAAGGAAGTGGGCCTACAAAAATCCCACTCCCATTTCAACTATACCCATGACCTCCTCTACCCCATCCCCTTCAACCAACAAGCCATAGGAGGATACCAAAGTCCATAACCAAGATAACAAGGAAGATCCACAATAGCCACAACCTAAAGCTAAAGTCCACATCTTGGAATGCATGAAGAAAGTAAAGCACAACTAGGGTGACAAGCCCATGACCAATAATAAAAACTTCCTCAATGCAATGGACCAAGTCAAGCAATACATTAAGCAAAAACACACAACCTTAAGCTTATATGACATGATCTTGACTTTAGCCACACATCATGAGATGCTAGTTAAAATGTTAACCTTCATACCCATGAGCGAGGATATTCCTAAGGAATCCATCCATGTAATGATTATTCCTCACTCACTAGGGGAGGAGAAGTCACCACCCTTAACATTTTCTGATAATGAAATTAAGATTAATCCCCAAAATGGTGAAGTGACTATGGCTCCTTTATTCATAACCATATGCATAGGACAATTTAAAATACATCAGGTGCATGCTGATGATGGAGCTACAACCAATTTCATCCCATGCATCATCATTGAATGCTTAGGCTTAACTAAGCAAGTATAACCTACAATCACCATAGCTCTTATGTCCTTCAAAGAATAAAGAGTTTTCATCAAGGGGTCTATCTCCTTGGATTTTGTAACTGGGGAATAATTAACTACAAACTTCTTGGTGGTCGAAGAAACATTAAGATTTAACTTAATCCTTGGAAGACCTTAGTTGGCTCAATTACAAGCTATGTCCTTGCCCATCCATCAAGAAATTCATCTTCCTTACAAGGAAGGTGAAATCATCATTCATGGTGATAATGTAGCTCCCCTTTCTATTAATAATGTAGACATAACAAAGGTCCAAAATGGAGCTTCAAAAAGAAGCTCCTAGCCATGAAGTGTAAAAACCTAAGATAAACAATGATGACAATGATAGGCAATGGGATACATTATGGGATGAACTCCCTTTTAGCATGGTAAGCGAAGGGGATGGAAAATACAAGCTTGTGTAGAATAGGCCTTACTCACTCCCTAACCTTGCAAAGATTAGGAAGAATCTGCACAAGTGAAATTTACCTTAACCTTCTCATGCCTCTATGACTAGATGCAATGATAGCCAAATAGCCTTATTTTCATTTTCCAATTTATTATATCTTTGTCATTTTATGCATGTAGCCTATGCATGTACCCTAAGCTTATTTCCATTATTATCTATTTGCTACAACCTTTCTTTATTTTTACTTATGATTTAGACATTAAAAAAGCATCTCTTTCAGACATTGTCTACTATGACATTAAACGAGCATTATGTCCACTAAGAATTTAAACTATCACTATGATCTACTAAGACCTAAAATTGGAATTATGGCCTACCATGGCCTTAAACTAGAAACATAGCCACAATCATGCAATATAATGGTGCCACTTTATTTTGTCAATTAGCCATAACCAAAACATCAACATGGCCATTTTCAGCATTTACAAATTTTACAACATATATGCATATATCCAAAAAATAAAACCAAATATTCAAATTTAAAAGTAAAATATCCATAACATATAGCCATAACCACAATGTGTAGCAATGATGCCAAAGAATAACCGTCTATAACATAGTCTTAGCTAACCATATCCATCAACATGAAAACAAAAACAAATAGCTAACAAGCTAAATTGAAGGAAGTTGTTGAGTGCAATCTAGAGGAGAAAGTAGTGGGTCATTCCCACCCTCACCGCCAAGGCTTCCAATGTCTCTTGAGGCTTGAAACAACAACATATAGATAGCTGGTAATCCATAGCCAATACCATGACTTAAAACAAAGACTAAAACATAAAATATATCAAACCTATGGAGAGTCTAGCTTCATCACTTCTAAGGATAGGTGGGGAAGGCCTTCCTCCAAACAATGGAGGATCTGGTCCTCCCTCATGTTGACCCAATCAACATTCCAATATCAATGTTAGAAAAAATGGCAGTCCTATCTATGGGAGTCCAAGTGGAAGGCTCATGAGTAATAGTAGTTGTAGAAATCTCACCCACAACAGTAATCTAAAGAGTAGGAGATCACTCCACCTTGAAAGTGCTTTTGAAAAGTTGATAAGCACTCTCTACCTAGATTCCTTAAATGAATAGCTCTCTCTTGTGTCATTCAATCAACTCTTCCTTAAGTCATTTTAGGTAGGCCCCATGATCAACCTTATACTAACACTTGTGGTCCTTTTTTCTTACCCCACTCCAAGACCCAAGCATAGTGATCCTTCTAGTCCTCAACCTTTTGGAAGATGAGGTCCATCTACATACATTATTTCGCTATCTCTCATAGGATCACTACTTTTTCCTAAACAACATGCTAGTAGTAGGCCCATGTGATCTCCTTAGTCTATAACTTCCCTAAGTAAGCCACCTGGGCTTCGACAAAGGCTTTATGATCTCAAAGATCTCTAATCGTATCCTCCTACCTTTGAGCCTTTTCCCTCAAGGCCATAACTTCCTCCCATAGGGATTTTTGGACCTCTCAAGCTACCATGAATATTTTACACATGAAATTCCTAAATTAGTGGTAGTGTTGTACAACTTCACAGGTACACTAGACACATCATAGGTAAGTCTAGGTAAGGAGTCTACCTCTATGTATCTGTTGGAGGCCCACTTCACAAATGGTACTACACAAACATAAAACAAAATTGAAGATAGCATAATGCAAGCAAAGCGCATGACTAAGGCACATAAAACAAAATTATTACCTATCTCATCTATGACCTAATGTAATCAATTGATGATGTCCTTAGCCAACCCATGTAGGAACTCCACTTTGACTAGAGTCTCTACCCATGGTTTCACACAAAACTTAGGGATGGGAGCTAGCACTAGTGGCTTAAGAACTACTATAAGCATAACAAACATCAAAAGGTTAGGATGATAACCAAAGATAACCAATGAGATATAACAAAAATATTAAGGCATAGGCATACCTAGCTTCTCCTTCTCTCCCTCCTCTAGAATGATTATGGGAGAGGTACCTAGTAGCACCTCACCAAAAAAGGCATATAAATCATCTATACCTACATCAGCAATTCCTTCAATCATAAGTTTCTTTTGGAGTGTCTCTTCTGCATGCCTTTGCTCTGCCTCTACAGTAGCTTGGGCTATTATAACTTGGCGCTTATCTACAAGCATAGCACATAGAAAATCAGTCAACACATAAAATCATAAAGTACCCATAAAAATTTAAAACATGAAATAGCTAAATTTAAACAAAGCATACCTATAACTACTTATCATGATGACTTAATCTTAAACTTAAGCTTCTTCTGGGTAGGTTGATCTGATGCTAAGGGTGCCTCCTCCATGGGCCTCTTGAGTTTCTCTCTAGCTACCCCTTTGGCCTCCATGCACCATCATTTTGTCTCTTGGACACTAGCAAGAAATGAGATGGGCTCATCATTATTAGTACTATCAGGAGACTCATGCTACCTAACTTCAATATTTTTAGTGGTAATGGATAATGTTTCATCCATTCCCTCTGGTGGGTTCTGGGCCTACACCATTGGATAAATGTGCTTTATCCAAGGCCTAGAAAGTTGGCTTTGGTCTTGGAAAACCCATAGTCCATTCCTATACACCACTAAAAACTCTACAAACCTCTTTAGATAGCCTAGAAAAAATGCAAAATTCATATGTATTATTGTAGAGGTATCAACATGGAGTCTAAGGATCTCCTCTCAAAGCCCAGTAGCCAAAGTAGTAGCCTAATCAAATTTGATACCCCATAACAAGAACTTCTTAAAGATCCACCCTTGTGCTAGGCCAATTACCGCCTTTGTGATAGTAGTTTGGGGAATGCATGAGACCTAAACAAAGGATATGATTCCTTTGCATCATGGTTCATGAAGCTATCCATCAAAATTCTAAAGTGGCCCATGTTGGAACCAAGCCACTCTAAAACTTCTTCGCGATGGCCTAATTCCCTTACCATCCTAGTGGGAACCTTTGCTCCATCAACAAGGACACCAAACAAGTTGCAAAAGAAGCTAGCACCTATTTATATGTTTATCTTAACACCTTAGATAATGATGCTAAAATGACCAACCTCCTCATCAAAAAATTTGATGACATGTAGCATCTCTACAGTGGGAATGGAAGGAATAGCTGCCATAAATACATCAAGCAAACTTACACATTGGATGTTTTCTTGAACATATCCAAGTGCCTATCCATTTAGCCAATCTTGCACTAATGTCACATCACCAAACTTCTAGATGATGGTATCCTCATGATGTGAACATGAAAGTGGTATAGTGACATCATCCATGGTGGAAGGTCCTACAAAGCAATAACCAAAGGTTAGCATCAATATGAGTTGTTTCAAAAACCAAGAAAAGTAATGAAACACTTAGAGCCATAAAACACTAGAAGCTATATATTCACCTTTACTTTTCTTCTAAGGTGTGAAGGTTTTAGCTACAAGGGCCCAATCCATGCCATTAACATCTACCCACCAACCATGCATCATCCCATCATCTTTGCACTTTTTGTCTATGAGGTTAAACCTAGGGAATATTCATCAAAGTTCCCTCTTAACTATTTGATGCATAGTAGTTTTGATTTGAGGACTCTTGGTGAATTTTTCCAAGGCATTTTGAGCCACTGCCAAGATTTGTTCATTGATTATCAAACCCTGATCATTGATCTTGTACCTGCAAGAAGATGTAAAATCAATAAAATTAGGGCAAGTGATCAAGCCAAAACCATTAAAACATTACAATAACCATGTTTACCTCTATACATGATACACAGTGCCTAGGGGATTCTAGAATAGTGTGTGGGCTCTATGTGCCACGATCAAAGTATTGTCAGTATTATACTAACTATACTCTGGCATCGTCCAAATCTCTATAAGGTAACATGGGCTCATGATATCTATTGGTTCCCCTATAGTCTTAGGAGCTGACCTGTCAGTAATATACTTAGAAATCAAGCCAAATGCTAAGGCAAGAAGGTCTCCATAATGACCCCAACTACATCCACAGACAAGTATGACCACAACATCACACCAATGTTCCTAAGGAGGTAGGCAAGGAAGTCCCTTGTCCCAAGCTAGAACCATAATGAGAGCTTCCCAAGAGCCATGTCATGTGGTGGAGTGTTGATCTTGGGATGACCAATGTAGAACAAAATACCAACCAGCTCCACTATGATGAGGATAGGCCTCAAAAAGACCCTGCATGAAACAAAACAAAGACATTATGAACAATTAGAATTTCTTAATGGGTTAAGAAAACATCCTAGTCAGAGGTGAAATTAGCCTCTATAAAAAGCTCTAAGGTGTTTATCTAAATTAGCTTAAGGAATTCTATAAAAAGGCACTATTACAACCTTTCAAAGCAAAAACATTATGACCTATTAGAATTACTTAGCAAATTTAGACAAAACATCTAGTCGGAGGTGAAATTAGCCTCTATAAAAAGCTCTAAGGTGTTTATCTAAATTATTCTAAGTAATTCCACAAGAAAACATTATTACAACCATGCATAACCTTGCATCATAACCAATTGGAATTTCTTTACAAATTTAGAGAAAGCTTCCTAAGTCAGAGGTGCAATTAGCCTCTATAAAAAAACTCTTAGATGTTTATCTAAATTAGATTAAGGAATTCCATAAAAGCATTATTATCATATTTTATAGCCTTCATAGCCAAAATTTTATAGCCCAAAACTATGTCTTAGTCTAAATTATGCATAAATTTAGAAAACAACATCTACATTATGCAAAAAGCAAGCATAAGTTTAGAAAAAACATTTAAATTATGNGCATCTACATTATGCAAAAAGCAAGCATAAGTTTAGAAAAAACATTTAAATTATGCAAACATGCATAAATTCGGAGAAAGCATAATAAACTTAGAAAAAGCCATGACAAAAGCTTCCTAAAAACAGAAAATATTTTAATCTTCTTAAAAAGAAAAATTAAGCATTAGTTTTGCATATTGACATAAGTTATACATATCAACCACTTCTATGTACTACAATAGTGACTTTTGCCTTGATTCATGCAACCATAGCCAAAGACTTCATAAAACATTTGTTTTTTAACTCCAATCAAAGTGATTCTACATTTTTTGGAAAGCCAAAGCCAAAGCCTATGCAGCCATGACAAGAAAATGTCCAAAATATATTTTTTTCTTATAAAAAAATTCACAAGTCTACATAAAATTACAAAAGTGGAAAACATAACCTAACTACACAACATTAGGAAAACAACCATAATTTCTTCATTCCAAGGTCAAATTAAATGAGACAACAACCATCAAAAATATTAAACAAAGAGCTACAAACCCATAGACTTAAATATTACAAAAGTACAACCGTTTCACCAAGAAAAAATACACAACTTTGCTTGCTTTTTCATAGTAAAACTTCAAAAATCTCAAAGCCTAAATTTCACATAGCCATTAAAATAGTCAAAACCATTAAAACTCATTTAAATTCACATCAAAATAATGGGGTAGGATTTTCTTAAAATTTAATTTTAACAAATCCTAAGGCCTAAATCTTAAAAAAAAAAAAAAAAAAGAAAAAGGCCATACCCCAAGATTTTGAGAAAAAAAGCCCTATCTTCAAATAAGCCCTATTTTCAAAATCAAACCTACAAAAGCTAAAGCAATTAAAAATATATATATCTACATATGATTAGTTAAAATAGGAGATGGTATCTTGTCAAATTTCCATTTTAATCCCTCTACTAAAGTAGATCTGAAAAAATGTCCTCGACATCTAGAAAGTAAAAAACTAAAAAAATCACAAAAGTAAAGGAAAAAATAGGTAGAATTGCCTACCTTGGAGCAATGTCAAATGGAAACTAGATATAGATAGGCTTTCAAACCTCTAAAAACTCCCTCAAAAACTCATCCATCCTTTGGATTGTAGGATTTTTACTCTTTTCTCCTCTATGTTTGGGTGCTATGGCAAGCTCAATGTTGAGGAAGATGGAGATTAGGAGAAGATAGGAGTTCTACACTAGCTGTAGAGTAGATGGAAGGCTTCCACACTAAAGATTGGTTATGGTTGCCACAAGATTCTTTTCTAGAGCTCTATTCCAATGTTTTTTTGCTATAGAATGATAGGTATGATCAAAAATTGCAAAATTTGACATATAAAACCCATCCAAAACCTAAACAAAACCCCAGTTGCCAATTTAGTGCACCATAACTACAAGTGCACTAATGAAAAATGGGGGAAATTTTAGTTCATGTTGGTTTTTTATGGGAAAAAATCCACTTTTTAAAATTTTAAATTTTTGGATTGTGAGCCACACCGTGCACAATCACTTTTGGCCAAAATTTGCATCAACACTGAGATTTTTATCAATTTTGACACTCAAAATATTATGGCAACCTTAACCCCTTGCATCCACACTAGGAATACCATGTCCAACATGGAAATATTCTTATCACTTTATGAATTCATTGGACTTACAAATATCTTTCTATTTTTTGTAACCGAAACCTACCTTTTTCAACCCCAAGTTTCCAAAATTGAGGAAAACATGAGCAAGGCTAAGTACCATAGATTTCCATGTTGGGGAAATAGTTCTTAGTGTGGAAGAAGGGGGATAACACTCCTACCTCCAAAAAATCATCTATCACAAGTTTGACCCCAAAGTGGGCCCCACCTGACCTAGAACACCGCCAAGCATCTCCAACAGCCTCAAAACCTCACCAAACCTAGTCAAAACTAGTCAAAATATAGGATTTGATGTGTTCCACATTGGGTAAGGGTTATTTCACACTAAGCCTCTCACCCTCAATATGGATAGATGGGGGAAGCAAAAATGACCTAAATTGATGACCTAATGACCATTTCTTGATGCCTAGTGACCCCTAGACCCTACCAAAACCCTCTAGACCTTCCAAGAGCTCTAGAATGGGTAAAAAATGCTACAAATCTATCATCCCCATCTTATCCATGCTAGGTCCATCATGCCTAGCATGGAAGAAATGGGGGGAGATTTCATGAGGCACTTAGAAGCCTCCTAATTATCAAAACTTAACACCCAACATTGACTGTTGACACTAACAACCTTGGAGGTTGACATGCATGGCTGATTAACTATCAGTTTGGCCTAGATCTAATTTTTTTCACTAAGGGGAACCTCTTCCCTACTGAGCCTTCCATCCTTAGAATGAAAAAAATGGGAAAGCCTAAAAACCCCCTCATAGCCTTCAAAATGATCAAATCTTGACCTTAGGCACTAATGACCAACACTGGCAACCCTATGAGCACTCATGCATAGCCAGATAGATCAGAAATGATTAAAAAATATTTTTCCCAAATTTTCCAAGTTGAGCATGGAAGCCCCAGTGTGGAAGAATGGGAAAAACCCTAAAATTACCTAGTAATCCTTGAAATAACCAAATTTTGACATTAAGTAGTCATAGTTGAAACAAATAACCTTGTGAACATGCATGCATGACTGAAACTGATCATAAAGTACCAAAAAAATTTCCCCCATATTTTTGATATTGAGCATGGAATCCCTAACATGGAAAAGGTGGGGGAAGTCCAAAAACCACTCATCAACCTTAAATATAGCCAAATTTTGACACTAGGCATTAACCATCATCGCTAGTAACATGGCACTAAGTTTCTTTTCCAATTTTGAAAGCAAGATGGCACTCCTGGAAGCCAAAGATCTATGTCGAAGAAGCCCAAGACCTCATAGCCTCAAGATTTTTCTTGTTTGACCTCATTTCAACCTCCAAAACCTATTTCCCCTATTATTCCATGCTAGAGCAACTCTCCCAATGTAGCAATAGGGGGAAAGACCTTAAGTTCCCTTTAAAAATTGTAAAAAATGCCCAAATTTAACTAGAAACTTACAAAATAAAAGTCTACAGCCTTAGGGGCCTAGAAATCTAGTCAAAGTACTCCTAAATCACTTTGAATCCATAAAACAAGTTTCTCTCTATTTTTTCACACTAAGGGTACTATTCCCAATGTGGAAAAAGTGGGGGAAGCCATTTTAACACCTATTGACACTCAAAATGCCCTCAAATTACCTTGGAACGAAGCCAAGAGATGTATGAGTTCCAGATCTAAACCCCAACCACCTATTTTACCATGTTTGACCTCATTTTCACTTGAATTTTATTTTCCCATGTTGAACCACCCCTCTTTTCCATGCTAGCTAGCATGGAAACAAAGGGGGAAGACCTCATAACCTACGTTTTAGCCTTTACAGACTTCTAGAGTGCTTAATTTCAAGGGATATGAGCTTGCATTACCTTGGGAAGGTCTTGAGACCTTGGTTTTGGATCTCTAAGAATCCAAAAACCTATTTTCCTTAGTCTCCATACTAAGGGTCCCTATTTCCATGCTGAGCCTAGCGTGGAAGCCTCAAAACACTTGATTTTAGGTCCAAACAACCTAGAAATAGCCCTAATTAATGCCTAAATTACCTAATGGCCTATAGCCTTAAACCATAGCCTACTAAGGCCTAAAACTAGAAAAACCTAATAATTTTTTTATCTATTTTATCATATATAGCCTATTTTGCTTGATTTTTTCCTTATTACATAATGTTTTCACTTTTTTGGACTTATGTTGCCTTGTTGACCTTGTTAACCTTTTATGGCCTTTATACAACCTTATATGTTCACTTTTTTTGTCTTCTTATAGTTCTATTTACCTTTTTTTGGCCTTTAAATGGTATTAAATAGTGGTAATTGACCTTCCATAACCACCATTTGACATCATATGACCATGGCCTACTAAGGTACTAAACTGGCATCCTAGTCCACCAAGACTCTAAACTAGCATCATGGTCCACTAAGGCCTTAATATGGTATAATTGTGATCTTCATTGACCATTTTTAGCCTTACTTCTTATACTTCCCCTTTCTTGACCTTTATGTGATCTTTGTTTGCCTCTATTGCACTTTTCCAAATTGACCTTATCTTACCAATGACCTTAGATGGTCATGATTGCATTACATTTGCATGTTTTTTATGGCATTTTAATATTATTTATTTACTTTTACCTAGGTGCCACTTAATATGCCTTTGGTTGATATTAAAGTATGAGTACCTAGGAGCAAATCAGTTTGCCTTTGTGTCTACATGGACCTCGCAGTGATATTAAATGGTGTTTCGACCTTGGTTGCCTAGATCTTGAGCCTTAGAGTCTTGTAGACCTCATAGCCTCAATAGAGAAACCTCTAGAATGGTCTAAAAACCTAGTCAAAATCCTTGACTTAGAATTAGGAGACATAACTAAAGATTCCCTAGTTGAGGTTCCTATCACAACACATAGTGGTGAGGAGAAAACCCTTAAACTAAGTTCCTCACTAGAGCCTCAATGTGCCCAAGATATCACCAAGATCTTACAAAAAAAAATTATGACATTTGCCTTGTCATATGAAGATATGCTAGGCCTAGACCCATGTCTCATCTGGCACAACATCATACTAGACACTAGCATTAGACTAGTTAAGAAAAAAGTGTGCAAGATTAGACCTAATTTGGCCTTGGCATTTTGTGATGAAATCTCAAAATTCTACCAAGAAGGTTTCATTAGGGTTATCAATTATGCAAAATGGGTATCCAACATAGTGGTAGTCCCTAAGAAAAATGGGAGTATTCATATTTGCATTGATTTTTGAGACCTAAATAAAGCAACTATTAAGGATGAATTCCCTTTGGCTAGTATTGATCAACTTATCGATACTATAGCTAGACATGCTTTATTGTCCTTTATGGATGGGTTCTTGGGATATAACCAAATTAGGATCAACCTAGAGCACCAACTTAGCATGATCTTTATGACCCCATGTGGTACCTTTTGTTATACCATGATGTCCTTTGGCCTTAAAAATGCCAAAGTGACATACTAGAGAGCCATGACCTATATCTTCAATGATTACATGTTAGGTTTGCTTAATGATTATATTGATGACATAGCTATGAAGTCTAACATAGTTTATGACCATGCTAATTACCTAGATCTTGTGCTTAAATGATGCCTCAAATATGAGCTTAGGATAAATCCTAAGAAGTGTGTCTTCGGTGTCAAGACTAGTAAGATGCTTGGATTTGTAGTCTCTAAAGTAGGAATACATGTAGATCTTAAAAAGGTTAAGGCCATATCCAAATTATAAGTACCTACCAACCTTAAAGAGCTTTATGGATTATAGGGTAAATTATAGTTTATTTGTAGGCTTATTGCTAGGCTTACAAATAAGCTATAGCCCATGCAACACTTGCTTAAGAAAGGAGTTCACTATGAGTGGGCAACTCCAAGAGGCCTTTGAAAACCTTAAGCAAGAGTTGACACAAATATCAATAGTCTATCCTCCACAAGAGTGTAATCTATTTTACATTTATCTCACCATCTCTGATACATTCATTGCCTTCCTACTCTATTAGAAACATGATGATGAAGTAAAGATGCCTATATACTACCTTAGCCATGCATTAGTTGCCCACAAGACCTAATACACTAAAGTGATGAAGTATTGCCTAGAACTAGTCTTCTCTTTGAAAAAATGAAGATACTACCTCTTCAAGAGCCAAGTCAACATGATTTGCAAGGACAACATACTCATAGACACAATGACCAACATCTATGAAAGTATTTGTATAGCCCAATGGAAAGCCATAACCACAAAATTCAACCTACATTACATCTATCAATCCTCAACAAAAGGTCAAGCTACAGCTATACAACTCATAGTTTTACCTATTGATGACCAAGCAACCATAGATCCTGAGTTCCCTGATGAATATATTAACGTAGTTAGCTAAGTGCCTGAGGGCTATGAGGTAGTCATGAACTTTAGCAGAGCTTCAATCATCCATGGGGCTAGTGCTATTGCCATCATCACATTCCCATCTAGTGAAATCTAATCCTTTTCCTATTAATTTTGGTTCCCATGTACCAAGAAGATAGTAGAATATGATGGTTTTATTAGAGGGATAATGGTAGCTCATGACCTAGAAATTAGATGCCTAGCCATCAAAGGCAATTCACAACTCATGGTTAACCAAGTAGCTAAAGTCTATGCATGCAAAGCTAAGCACATGCAACCTTACTGTGACTTAGGAAAGCACTTATTACAATAATTCATAGACATTAATATATAGCACATACCTCAAAATGAAAACACCAAAGCCAATGAAATTGCAACATTAGCCCTTAAGGTGACACCAGATTTGTTTATCAAGCTATCCATCTTAACCATGGACTATGCTACTCCCATAACACAGAATACTAAGGATACCTTTATGGTCGTCATTCATTCTGCTCCTCCCAAGGAGTGGTATGAGGATATCAAATTTCACCTTATGCATGGTGAATCCTCACAAGGCTTGAAAAATGTTCAAAAGGACCCTATATGCAAGCAATTAAAGTAGTATGTCATCATGGATGATAACAGATTATAACGACAATCCTATGATGGCATACTTCTAAAGTGCTTGGGTAAAACCAAAGATAGAATAGTCCTAGAGGAGGTTCACGAGGGTGTTTCTAGAGGACATATAAGACCTAGGGCCATGGACACTAAGAGTAGATAGTTAGGCTACTATTGGCCCCATATGGAAAATGAGTGCCTACAAAAGATTAAGCAATGTGACACATGCCAACTATATAGCAACCTGATACAAGTATCACCAACTAAGTTATATACAACCTAGATAACATAGTTGTTTCAATGATTGGGATTGGATATCACTTAACCCATAACAACTAAGTCTTCCATAGGACATAGCTTCATCATCATCACAACCAAATACTATACCAAGTGGGTTAAGGCTATTCCCCTAGGGAAGACCACATCTAAACAAGTTTGCAAATTTATCCTAGATAACATCGTAGCTCATTTTGGTGTACCCATGATCATAGTTATGGACAATGGATCTCAATTTAGTAGCTAAGAAACCAAGGGTTTCTATCACAACCTATTCATTAAACATTCTTTCTTGTCACCTTACTACCCTCAAGCCAATGAACAAGTAGTAGCAAGCAACAAGGCCATCATCAACTTTCTCAAGAAGATTCTCAACAACAACAAGCAGAAGTGGCATGTGCAACTTGTCCATGCACTATAGACATATAGAAAAACCTATCACATAGCAACCGAAATGACCACTTATAGCCTTATTTATGATTCTGAAGTTGTTTTACCTCTTGAATTGTAGGTGCTATTGCTCCAAGTAGCCTTGAACATCTTCATCCATGATAAGTAGAGCAAGGAGTTGTAAACTATAACCCTGGATTCAGTGGAATGGCAATGTATGCAAGAAATTTCTCATATTGAGCACTATTAATAGAGGAAAAAGTAACAACATCACCATAATTTAACCATGCACAAGATCAAGGAGGGGGACATAGTCCTCAAGGCTATCTGTGAGCATGATGACAAATTCTTAGCTAATTGGAAAGGATCCTTTCTTGTTACCAAAGCCTACAAGAATGGAGCATTTAGAATAGCCAACATGAATGGGAATGAGTTGGCCAATCTAGTCAATCATTCCTTTCTAAATTCATACTACATGTATCCAATGATCATTGATGAGCAAGCTTGCTTTCAATGATCTGCTATAATCTTAAACTGGCAACATGGCTTGCCAAGGCCTTAAATTGGCACCATGGCCTTAAACTCATGACCCTGGTGACCTGGATAGCCTAATTCTCATGTGACCTATATGCATTGTAGCGTTATAATATACAATGGTGTTTTGTATTCTTTGTTAGTGCCTCTTGGATCAATTCTTTAAGCACCAACATAGAGGGGCCATTGAAACACCACAAAATTTTGCATATTATAACCAATCTTCATCATGTAGCTTTCACCCCATGAAACCTAATGTAAAAATTCATTGTAAATGGGAAAATTGTAATCCATAATGGGTAGTTTAACATGCTTTATACTTTTGGAGCTAAAAAATTCCTCATAAGTGGTCAAGGCCTCATTCTCCAAGTGAAAAGAGGCACCTAGTATCTATATTTGGGCTTGAGGGCTAGAGGGATCAAAAATTCCTTTTGGAATCTCAAAAAAGACAATTTGATGGGTTTTATGGGGTGTATACATTTTTCTACACTAGAAACACCTATAGGGAATTAGATCTTACCTACCTCAAGCATGGAAGGGTGGAGGGTTTGGAGACTTTTTCCCCTTCAATGTGGAGACCAAATGCACAACTTGAAAACTTTCCCCCAACTTGGAAATGTTTCCTCCTCAGCTTAGACATTTTTCCTGAATATAAAAGTTTCCTCCTAGCTTAGAAAATTTTCCCTCAACTGAAAAGCTTTCCCCCTCCTTCCCCAACATGGAAAATTCAATCCCTTGACATGGAAGGCATAAGAAGCAAAATTCATCAATTCATGTACTTGAATGTTACCCAGCCACTTCAACAAGCATGGTGGAGAGCTTAGCATCAAATATTCATCTCCAACATGGAATGTGTACCCTAGTTACTATTTATATTAATTGAAATAGCCATGGGGGAAGCACTTACTATGTATAGTAACACCCAAAATTTGGGCACCCATCTCACCTATAATTGCAACAAATTTGCAAGAATTTTTCAACCAAATTTGAAGGCAAATCATGGCCAATTTTGAGCCCCATTCATGGCACAAAGATCCTATAAAAGCCAACCTCAAACACCATTTAGAGATTCTAGAATTTTTAGCAATTTTTCTCATGGTTCAACAATTTTTGGGCATACAAGAAATTTGGGTTCCAAAATTTTTTTAGCAAGTTAAGCATTTTTTGTTCATAAATTCTAAACAAGGGCAACATTATCAAGAAATTTGCATACACACAATTCCACTCTTAGGCCATTTTCAAGCACTCAAGAGCTCTTGCAAGTTCCCATACTTGCATTCTCTTGAACCACAACATGGAAGCATTATGGACTTAAGATTTGGTGGATTTTTGTTGTCAACACCACACTTCTAGGATTTCCAAACCCCAACATGGAGCAACTTGGCATTCAAATTTTCCACCTTTCTCAGCCCCCAACAACTAGCCAATTGGTAGATCCAAGGTTAAATTAGTGATAGAAGGTTTGATAGCATCAAGAGTGATTTAGCACCTAGATCGTGAAGTAGTTCACATTGGCTTCAATGGGCTTTGAACTTCTACACAAGTGAACTCTACTTTTTTGCTCATCTAGGCACCATTTTTACACATTTCTCTAACTTATTCTTTATTCTTTTCTCAATAAAGTCTTAAGTTTTCAGCTTTTTGTTCAAAAGTAAATTTATTTTTTGTCCATTATTCAGATTTGTTTATACTCCCACATTTTGCATCTCATAAGTCCCTAGTTGATCTACCAAACTAGCCAAAGCACCTTGAATTCCATTTTTATCATGGAGGCCCTCAAAATTTAGTCTTGGGGAATTGCTTGCACTAAGGATCCTTGGTTTTCATTCCAGTGATCTAGGATTTTGGTCATAACACTATGGTAGACTACAACTTACATTTGCTTGTATGACCATACTATAGCTCATTATAACCTACAATAGCCTCCTAGTTTCTTTTCCAAACTATATAAAATATTTAGATGACTTAAAAAAAGAAATCAAACATAAATATAGCTCTTACTACTTCTAAAACATAGTGAGGATAAGAATAACCTCCATGAATTGGTTGATGTCCTCATCATCTCCCTCATCCTTTAGAAAGACTTTTCGTCAATTGGATATTATACTTGGAATAGAATTCAATCCCTCTAAATCAAAATTATTCTTAGGAATCCAAATAGCATTCTTAAGTCCTTCATCACTCCAATGCATCAAGAACTCATGCATCTTCTTGTCTCTTGTGCTTCTAGCCTTTCTTTCTTGTAATACAATCATCTTTCTTGATAAATTAGATGGAGCTTGATCTTTGAGTACATCTTTAAGGATTTTAAGACTATCCTCTAGACCTAATGCAAGAACATTACCTTGGTATAAGCTCAAATTTGAAATGTTAAACACATAAGAAATAGAAACGTCATTAGACAAATCAATCTCATATGCATTTGGATTAATATTCATGCTCATTCTAAATGAACCAATTCTCCTTGATTTGAGCTTATAGATATGCATAGTCCTCTATCTTTCTTTGCCCTAATAAATATAAACATAGTTACCCATATAAATTTTAATTTTTCTTTTACCCTCATTGGCCTTGAAAGAGACATTCTTTACCTTCTTCTCCAAGACAAAATTTGACTTGTTCATGTAATTGTTTTATTTTCTCAAAAAAATCTAAGTTCAAAGAGGAAAAATCATCTAATTTCCTTAACTTATCTACCATATTTGATGAAAAACCATCATTGTTTACAAAAGGACTCTTACTAATGCTAGTGTGAAAAGCATTATTGCATGAGAATTCACAATGGAGTAGCATATTTTTCCATCTTTAAGGCTAATCCTTACATAAACATCTCAATATCTTCAGCAAAGATCTATTTACCACTTTAGTATTTCTATCAGTTTGAGGATGATAGATGGTGTAAAATGATAATTTAATTTTCAACAATTTTAAAGTGAGCTCCATAAGCAACTAGTAAATTTGACATTCCTATCACTTACAATATTCAATGGAATTCCATCTAACTTTACCACATGTTGAAATACCAATGAGTGCCATGAGAAGCATTACTACTCCTCTTGCATAGAATGAAATGAGTGATTTTACTAAATCTATTCATAAGTATGAAATCATGACTAGATCTTATCTTTGGAATACCATAAATAAAGTTTAAATAAACATTCTTCTATGGTGCATTTGAAATTAGTAAATTTAAATAATGATCATCAATGTTCTTACCTTATTTGATCTTTTGGCAAACATAACATTCTTTTACAACTTTAACCATATTTCTATACATTGATGTAGGAATTATTCCCTATGTACTATTTTTATACATTTGTAGCTCTAGAAAGACCTCTTAAAAGTCCATGAGATGTGTTGGCTAAGAATTAAGCCTAAAAAAAGAGGTCTTGGATGCAAAGGAGATGTCTTATCTTAAGAGCATTCTTCTCTGGGGAGACATCTTATTAAGGGAGAGATGTCTTCCATAGAGGAGATGTCTTAGATAAGATGTTCTCTACTATGAGAAGACATCTCCCTCATGAAGCAGATGTCTTCCACTCTCAGAAGACATCTCTCTTGAAAGTTGGGATTTTTCCAAAGATGACTAGAGATCACCCATACAACTAGGAAAATTTTCAAAACTAACCGTCCCAAATTGGAAAATAGTTGGGAATAGGAGAAAAAAGATAAAAATAGCATGAGAATTCCAAGTTGATCTTGTGAAAGGTTTTCTTATGTTTTTTTATCTTTAATAAATATGGATTGTTTCATGCTTATACCAAGAGGGAGAATTTATGAGATGTCTTAGTAAGAGCTCTTGAGTTAATGAGAGCTTGGAAAGAGAGTTAGAAATCACATTAACTAAGTGCATAGATGTTGTCACTCCAAGGCCAATTGTGTTATGTGTTGGTCTATGTGTTCTAGTCTTGCTTCTATATCAATATCTCATTCTTGGATTGTGGAAGAATCTCTCTATTGGTTGTGTCTTGCATTGAGAATAATCATTATCTAATTGTACAACCTCATGCTTTGTAGCATCTTCCAAGTATTTGAGAGGTTTTGGATGTTTTGTGGGTTGTGAAATCTTATAGTAAATAGTTGGTTTCCTTATTTTCTAGCAAATAAATTATCTTTTCATAATATTTGGATTTAGTGTTAGAAGGTGATTTTAATATTGGAGTAAACATACTCCAACATTATTAGTATAAAATCTTTGTTTTTATTGTTTCTTGAATTTAGTTTAGGATTTTTTCTAGTTTATATGGTACTAAAGAAGAAATAAGTTCAAGCCTTGAATAGAGACATGAAGAGCATGAAGTCTACAGTCTAAATGATGGTTGCTTGATTAGATGAAATTAGCACAAAGGTAGATAGAAATTCCAATCTTGGCCATATCTTGACATGCATAGGTGATGAGAATGCATGTTTAGATGAAGAAGTTTCATAACTAGGCAAAGATGGAGTAGATGATGAGGAAGAAAAATCTAGCTGTGGGAGTGTAAGAACCCATCAGCCAAGGATTCCAATAGAAAGGAATCCTATCCCTCATATGAGAATTCTAAGGGCTCCAACAGTGGTAACTAATTTTTCCCTTAGAAAGCTTGACAAGGAAGATGAATCAAGGCTTGCTAAAGTGTTCTAATATACTACTAGCCTTTCATATGTTAAGTTGAAGTCTTTCAATGATGTAGAAGGGACTAATTTTTTTGTAAGTTGGATAAAGTTATATGAGAAGCATTTCAAGTTAGAAGATGTACTAATTAACTTGAGGGTAACTATCATTGAATCTAGATTAGAAGATATGGCTTCTACTTGGTGGAAAAAGGAGTCTCATGGCTATGAAAGACAAAGTGATCAACCCATTAGATATTGGAACCTAATGAAATATAAGTTAAGAAGAAAATATGAACAATCTCATTAGAGATAAGAGACTATTACAAAGTTAAAATTCTTAAGAAAAGATGATAAGGATGTCAAATAATCATACATTCAATTTTGTGATCTATTCCATCAAGCTAAGGTAAACTAGAAGAAATATGAATAGGATGTAACCTTTTTAGAAGGTCTCATAATGATGTATCAGTAAGAGTTATCTTTCTATGAGCCAAAAACCTTGATGAGGCTTATTATTTAGCACTCAAAGCTAAGAAGAAGTTAGTGGATTCAAAAACAAAAGCAAACAAACTTCCAAGGGAAAGGAGAAGGGATCCAAATCTAAGAAGGGATACAAATCCAAAACTGAAGATAAAGATAGTATCCATGATTAGAATATTGAAATGGATAATGAGAATAACAAAGCCAAGAAGGACCAAGACAAGGGAGGCAAAGCTCAAGGCATAAGCTCATCCAAGATTTAGTGCTTCAAGTGTGAAGAATGGGGATATAAGTAGTGGGAATGTCCACTTTGAAACACCAATACCAAAATTCATATTATAACTTTTCAACATTATAACCTTCATCATTAGAACTTGAGGCTAAAATTTATCATAAAATGTGAGGTTTGTAGCCCATGAAGTGCAATCTCACCTACCTTAACTTTCTGGGGCTAAAAAGTGTCTCATAAATTATTGTAGCCTCACTTCCCAAGTTTAAAAGATTATGTCATGTCTATATTTGGGCTTGGAAAGGTTGAAGATGCCTTGGAAACTATAAATTTTGATTTTTCATGGGTTTTATGTTGGTCATAGCTAAAACTACATTGGAACCATCTGCACCTAACATTGAAATTATTGGACTTTCATTTTTCCAACAAGGCCAGCATGATTCCATCAAGGCTAACATGGTTCTAGCAAGTCCAATGTAGTTTTTTAGGGCTAGAATGGTTCCCATGAAGCCATCATAGTTTTTCAATACTAGTGTAGTTTTCAAAGTCCATTTACTTTTTATAGCACTCAACATAGTTTTGATGGCCTTGGTGCATCAAACTTACCATAAGTGAAAAACTACTTTGGAAATGATGACCTGCCACACTTGCAAATTACATTAATCTATTAGCAATCATGATAGAAATTTGTTGCCTCAAATCAACAACTATATGCCCTACAAAAAAACAGTAAACACATTGAAGGGGTTCCTCAATTCTTCAACTCTAGAAACTTTTGCAACCTTTGACACTTTAATGTTTGAGACCTTTTAAAGAAAACTATAAATTCTCTTAGCATTGGAGACTCTTAGTGTGGTTCCATAGCATAAAAAGGTCAAGAAAAATATCCACCACTTCACAACCAATGTTGCAAATCCTAGTTGAGAACTAGCAAGGAGTTTTAACAATCAAAGTTGGGAAGTACCTGGATCATGAGGTTGATTGCAAAACACAACTTGTCGGCTTCCATAGACTTCAAGCTTTCATTTGTGCAACTCCCTATGCATTTGGGCACATAATTTGTACACATTTTTAACTCTATACTTTCAATATTTCATTATTTTAATAAATTATATAGTTCATTTTTTATGCAAGTTTGTTCTATGATTAATTTTTGTGCTTCTTCTTAGATTGGATCTATATTCTTGTTTAAAATTTTAACACATGTTTCCACTCCTCAAGCCATTGATTAATTGACAAGACCATCTAGGATTCCTTGGATCCTCTTTCTTAGAGGTCCATGGGATCCAAGATTAAACTATTCTCATTGACGATCTTCAATTTTTCCAACACTAAGTTTTTCCAGTGCAACAATTTTTGGTGCTAGAAGAGGGACCTCTACCCAAGTTCTTCGCCTAAATCCTGTATTGTCATTGCTTGATTTTCAATTTTAATTATTATCTATCTTTCTTAACATTAAAAAAAATACTCTAAATTTCACAAAGAAAATCTTCCAACAACATTGCCACTCATTCCCCTATAGTTCCTACTCAGTGTATCAATTGCAGATAGTTTGGGTGCTTCCAAAATTTTTACAATAGTTGCTAGACTTTCTAAAGCCAGCATAGTTTCCAATGAAAACCTACCACTTTCTCTTATTAAAACCTGCCTTTGGTGTGCCCCAAAGGCCAGCATGGTTTTCCACTCAATTACCTAGCTCTCTATTGTGAAATTTAGTGAGAAAGGCTAGCATGATTCTTCCCAAGATTCCAATGTAGTTTTGGGAAAAGCAACACTTCATAATTACCTTTTGAAAACCAATGTACATTTTTAAGGGGTGATTATTCCTAGCATAAATTTTCTGGGCAAGGCTATCATATATTGCCTATACTCTAGTGTAGTTCTTACTAGCAAAGCCAACGTTGTTATTTCTACCAATATTAAAATTGCCATATTTTTGTAGGTGCAATACATACCACTATTTCTACAACCTGCACTACATCTATAATTGTAATCCCAACCTTTTTTATAGCCATACCTATTTACACATTAGGCAATTCCACTAGTTGGAATTTTAAGTTGTAAAAAATTAAAAAAATTGTCAATGCCTTTTAGCAAATCCATAGTATTATCCATCAACCATAATAATATGACCACCAACCAAGATGTTGTGTCAGTGTATGACCTAAGGGATCTAGCTGTGGCTGAGCATAGGCAATGGCTCAGACAAATGGGACAAAGCTAGGATTTTTCCATAATAAATGAAGAACACTATAACTTCATTTGTGTCAAAACCAAATCTAACCTACGCATTCCACATATGAAGGCTGAATCCAAATGTGAGTATGAGTTGCTTTACCAAAGAAGAAGTACATACCTTCCCCCTACGACAAAATACGATTGAATGATACCCATACATGCATATTGGTCCAAATGATAGAGATGGATGAACTAGGTGGGGAAACTAGTTTGGAGAGTCAACACAAGGAACAAGATGAGTTTGAAGCTAAACTTGAACCCAATAATTTTATTAGGATCCTTTTCTATCAATTAGCTCCCTAGGCCACCAAACCCAGTTCAACCTCTCCTGCCTCTTTTGTAGGAAAAGTTCCTCAACCTGCTTCTTCTATTTACCCTACTCTGTTTGGGCTAACACCCATCATGGCATCCCACTAGGCATAATTTTTGCCCCAATCAACTTTTATTTTCTCCACCATGCCTTTTTCCATGCAATGTTGATCTGCACAACCATTATCTATGGTATTCACCATAGCACATCCCTTCTCCATCCCACTCGGCCCCTCAATGGGAGCCCAAGAAACTTAGGCATCTCAAACCCCACTTGCCCCTCTTATCCCTCAAATACCTACTTCAAAATCATTTTCACTCTTTAGTCCTCCTACAACCATGATAACCCAACCTCTTCCCTCAAAACCGTAGCACATCATGAGACCAAAAGCCTCTCATTTTACTCCACAATCATTTGTTCAAATCCCACAATCCACAGGAATGCCTCAAGGCCTAGATTAGATCTTCCAAATGACCCAATACCTTATATAATAGTTACAAAAACTTAAAGCTTCAACTACACAAACAGTCAAGATCATGGACTTTTATCAAGACAATCCTATTAGTTTAGCTATCCCACAAATAACTCTTCCCCCAGGCATTCCCATACTCCAATTTACTAAGTACAACAATGAGGGTAACCCCAACAATCACCTCATCACCTTCCACTCTAAGTGCCTATTGCTACAGGCTTGACCTCATATCATAATGAGAATTTTACCTATGTCTCTTATTGAAAAGGTCCTAGATTGGTACCATGCATTAACCCAAGGATCTATACCCTCACTTGAAGATTTGATTTCACAATTTGTGAACTAGTACAAATTAAAACTAGATACCATCCTAGACCAACTAATGAAAATCAAATAGGAATCCTTTGAACAAATTTATAAGTTCATCCAAAGGTGAAATGCTCTACTCAACAAGATTCCCAATCCCATTGTCAAAATTCACTTTCTACCCATCTTTAAGGACTAGTCAATAACTTTATCAATTCTAAACTTTATTACCTAGATCTATGATCACTCAATCAGTCCTTCTTACAAACCAAGAACATAGAAGATGCTATTAAGACTAGCCATAACACTACCTACCTAGCATATAACAATTGACACACATACAAGGACAAGAAGAAGGGAAGGCAAAACCATGTAGATGTGGCCATTGTAGCCAAAGATAACAAAACCATGCATGGCCCAAAAACAAGCCAACCCAAGGCTCCGACCATAACTAACCAACCATCAACATCAAGGAACTCTATATCAAATAATGCAAGGTCTAACTTCAACAGAAAATATTGGTCAAGGTATACCAAATTTTCCTAAAAATCATCTAAACTCCTTGACCAGTTGCTTAAGAGTGGCTAAATAAAATATAAGTATATGATTGAGAATGCCCATAGGAGGCATGATCAACTATGTGAAATCATAAAGGATCCCACTCTTGGAACCAAGGATGACCCTCCTATACCTAAATATTTTAAACTTGATCATTTCTACAATTATCATCAACTACAAAGTCATGATACTAACTTCTACCTAGCCTTGAAGGATGACCTATAGAAGATGATAGATAATGGAGAGCTAGTGCTCGATGCCTCTAACCTAGTTAGCCCACAAAACTAGTCAATGTAGGTCTACAAAGACTTGTTGAATGTGAACAACAACTCTTACACCATAGCAACATTCAACAAGAGCAACAATCCAATGCCTTATAGGAAGCCATTCATGATTTGAGTACCTCCTCACAATGAAAGGAGACCTTCAACCTTATCTAGTTCAAGGACTCATTTTGGTAAAAGAATACCATCACTAATGCATTCCAAGGAACCATTTGTGATTAGAGTACCCCTTCCCATTATAACCAAACCTACAACTACCACCAAACAACATCCTCCTATGGTGGCCAACGTAACAACTTCTTCACAACCCAACAAGAATAAGAAATCATTGAGTAAACAATGTAAGAAGTCTATGTCAAAGCCTAAACCAAAGAAAACAAGTAGGCCAAGACATGGAAGAAGGTGGGCCCACCATAGCCTCTCCTATCTCATCCATCCCTATGAGCTCTAACACTTAAGCTGCTTCCACCAGTCAACCAAGGAAGGATCCCAAGCCATAAGGGAAGGAGAAAAAGGTCAAACCATAATAATTAAAACATGAGGTTTGCATCTTTGGGTGCATGGAGGAAGTTAAAATTAACAAGAATGAGAAGCCAATAGCCAATGACAAGGACTTCCTCAATGCTGTGAAATAGGTTAAATAGTCTTTGAAATAAAAGAATAAATATTTAAGTCTATATAGCCTAGTAATGACTTCTAATGCACACCACAAGGCCTTAGTGAAAATGTTGACTTCAATTCCCATCAACTAGGATATCCTTGCTAATCAAGAGTCGATACATGCTATGATGGTACCACCTTTGCCAAGGGAAGGAACAAAGTCAAAAACACTAGTATTTCATGACAGCAAGGTCAAAATCAATCTCCATGATGGTGAGACAAAAAAGGCCCCTCTTTTCATAATAATAAGGATTAGATAGTACAAAGTGCACAAGCTGAACATTGATGACAAAGCAACCACTAACATTATATCCTATACCATTGTTGAGTAATTGGATCTAATAGAACACATGCAAAATACCTCTACTTATGCTCTCAAATCCTTTAATGGATCTTGGGTTGTAGTAAAAGGTTCAATCTCCTTGGACTTCATAGCAGGGAAACAATTCCACATAACAACCAACTTCTTGGTGATGGAAGAAACACAAGGATTTAATATCATCTTGGGGAGTCCTTGGCTAGATCAATTAGAAGTTGTTTCCTCATCCATACACCAAGAAATTCACCTGACTTAAGAGGAAGGTGAGATAATCATTCATGATGGTAGTGCATTTCCCTTAGAAGTCAACAACATTAATGTAGAGCAAAGGTCCAAAGTGGAGTTTCAAGAAGAAACTCCTACTATCAAGGATGAAGTCAAGAATCCCAATAGAGCAGAAAAGGCCAAAACTTATAACAATGGAACCATTGAAGAGTCTAAAGGGCCCTGGATCTATGATCTAAGCTTAAAGGAAATAAAGAAATTTGTTAGAACAAAAACACTCTTGTTAAACTTTCTTAAATTCTGTTATGTCTCTCTACTATTATGCATGAATATGTGATGCTACAATTCTTTGGCCATAAATCTTGGAAATCATGGGAATGATCCTTATCATCTTATTTAAGGATCTTCTTAATATGGAATGACCTAAACATGAGATTGGATAAGAATTACATGAATAGGATCTCATCTTATTTAAAATAGATTAATGGATGAGATCTATCTAATTCTATTGTGAAACATCTAGTTA
>MNCI01013066.1:133668-180876 GCA_015680685.1 Gnetum montanum
CCCCCCCCATGATGGTAAGAAGTTTCACTCCTAGGAAGTCTTAAAAAGACTCAAAATTTTCACGGCTCAGAATCTTAGTAAAGATGTTTGTCATTTGTGCTTTAGTTGCACAATGTTCCATGTTGAGTATGTTATCTTGGATCAAGCTTCTAAGATGGTGATGCTTGATATCTATGTGCTTGGAATGTCCATGATGAATAGGATTGTGAGCCATTGCAATAACACTTGTCCTATCATAGCATAAGCAAATGGTAGGTTCAATTATATATCTCATTTCAGTAAAAATGGAGTGGATCCATATGGCTTGAGTAGCATCATTCGATGCAGCAATGTATTCTACTTCTGCTATTGAGAATGCAACTATAGATTTATTTTTTGATCCCCATGAGATAAGTGATGGACCAAAGAAGAAATAAAAACTACAAGTTGACTTTCAGTCTTTGAGGTCACCTCCCCATTTTGCATCAGTGTATCCCCATATCTTGAAATTTGTATGTTCATGAAACGTGATCCCAAAATCTATTGTAGTTCTTAAGTATCACAAATCTTGTTTTGCAAATTTTCAATGTGATTCATGCAAATATTTCATGAACTGAGAAAGGTAATTTAAAACATTGGATATCTAGATGAGTATTGGAGAGATACATTAAACTACCAACCAGGGATCTGTATAATGAAGGGTTGACAAATGGGGATTTGTCATCCTTGGTAAGTTTTGTACCAAGGGCAAGTGGTGTATTTGAAGGATTACAATTAATCATGTCAAATTTCTCAATTAAGGATCAGGAAAATTTTATTTGGCATATGGAAATTGATTTTGTTCTTTGGTTAACTTAAAAATCCAAAAAGTATGACATCTTTCCTAAATTAGACATTTTGAATTCCTTTTTCATGGCATTAAGAAAATTATTTCCTAATGCAATTGTAGATGAAAAATAGATTAAATTATCTACAAATAAAAAAAATCATCTCTAGATACCTTTTTCTATATTATTATTTGGGATTGAAGATTGGTGAAGCCTTCTTGCATGAATACATGTGTACCATACATGTGGAGCTTGCTTGAGCCTATATAATGCTTTATGGAGCTTTTAAACATGATTTTGTTATCCTTCATCAATGAAGCCTGGTGGTTGTTCCATGTAAACTTCTTCATTAAGAAATCCATTGAGGAATGAAGAAGCCACATCTAGTTGATAAACCACATAGCCAGCTTGTGTAGTAATGGTATGAAAGATTCTCATGGATTCCATCCATGAAATAGGAGCAAAGTTATCATCAAAGTCTCTACCTTGTTTTTGGAGATATCCTTTGGCAACTAGGTGAGCTTTGAATTTTTCTATTTCACCATATTGATTTCTCTTAATTTTAAATAGTAATTTTAAACCAATAATAAGCTTACTAGACAAATGAGTAACTAGGCTCCAAGTGTTGTTTTTATTAAGTTTTTGTAACTCTCTTTCCATGGCATCAATCTAGTGATTATCCAGTGTAGCTTCGATGACTGTAGATGTTTCCATTAAACCATCTCTTCCCCCCATCAATGTAAGTAGTGAAAAAAATTCATTGTCCATGGTAGTGAAGAGAGAATCCTCAATAGATTCCACATCCTAGGGTGGTGGAGTAGTGTCTTCATGAAAATGACTACGGGTCATGCCGAGAAGTGGATGATATTGAGCTAGCCGAGAAGTGGATGGAATCTACTGTGATGTGGACATTTTTTATGTAGAAGGTGTGCCAAATGGAATGAGTTGTGAGGGCACTACTATAAAGGTTTATCCTAGAAGAGGGAATGAAAGTTGATTATGTTGCTGCACTGCATTGGCCATTGAAACATTTTGGTTTTTATCCTAACATAAAATAGCATTGGAAATAGATGCCTCATTGGAATGAGTTGCCTCCCACCCTGGACATTGCTGGATAGATGAAAAACAAGGTGGTAATGAGGATGAAAAATAGTGTGAAATACCATAATGTGGTGGCATGATGTATTGGTTGGGCTATTGGAAAGTTGGAGAAGATAAAATGGGACCACCATATTTGGCTAGTGTATGACTAAAATGGGCAAGGGATGAGAACATGGATGTAGTAGAAAAGTGAGGAAAAAAAACATCATGGATGGCCATGCCATTGTAGGGTGGCCCATGTTCTCTATGGCTGAAACTAAAAAAATAGTCCACATGAGGATGGAGTGAGGGATGATAGTCTTGGGCCACGGGGATTTTGGTTTTTAGAGGGAAGTGGATGGGACATGGTTGTCTTGGGCTTATTACTGGCATGGATTCATGTCCAAAATTGGTAGCAATAGGCACATTTTTTTAGAGTTAGCAGCAACATGCATGTTTTCTGTTGGTTCATAACCAGAAAAATGAGAAAAATGCTACTAGGATTTTGTAGCCTATGTATTATTTGGGTGATGTGTGTTGAAAGGAATCTTCATATTGTTTGGCTTATGGATGATGACAGGAATTTGTGGGAAGGAGAAATTGGTTTGTGCTTCAATTCTACCACTAGGAGATGATGATTGTAGCTAAGAAGAGGTGATCATTCCTATGGGAAAAATGTCTTCTAGTTGTTGCACATGGATGCCTATGTGTGGATAGGTAAGAGAAGTATATTGCCCAGGTTGACGTTGAAGTGATGGCATTGAAAGGAGGGTAGATAAATCAAGTGCAACTAACTGCAAATCAGAAAACATTTCGCTATTGGTAACACCCTCCATCATCTTGTGTTGGCCTTAAGAACTATTGAGAAAATTGGAAAATTTTCTATGATGTTGGCCTAATTCATGCATAGAGAACATGATGGTTTGTGGTATGGGCATGCCACCATAATGTTGGAACATTTCCTCCATGAAATTCACATCACGTGAATCAACTACCTTTTTATTTGCAACATCATAGCACCTGTATGCTTTGGAATTTAACACATATACAATAAAAATACACAGTGTAGATTTCATATCTAATTTTTTTCAATTTTGTGCAGGGATTTTTACATAGCAAGGTGAACCAAAAATTTTTAAATGAGAGATGTTGGGTGGATAACCATTCTATAATTCATATGGTGTTTTTTTTCGAATTGACCTTGATGGCACCCTATTTAAATGATAAATTGATGTGAAAAAGCTTCTACCCAAAACTTATTCTCTAAACTTGACATTTGGAGTAGACAGCTTGCCATTTCAACCACTATTCTATTTTTCCTCTTAGCAATGCCATTTTGTTGAGGTGTGAATGATGTGGTAGTTTGATGAATAATCCCATTTTTCTTACAAAATTCATCAAATTCATTTGATAAAAATTCACCACCACAATTTTTTCAGATTTTCTTAATTGTATTGCCACTTTGATTTTCTACGTCCACCTTGAATTCTTTAAAAAATCCCAATGTTTAATCTTTAATTTCATAAAATACCCCGAGGAAAATCTTGAAAAATCATCCACTATGATTAACATACATTGATTTTTACCTAGGCTTAATGTTTACATGGGACCACATAAATCCATATGAACTAGATCTAATTTTTCTTAGGATCTATGCTCTTTTCTAGGAAATGACAACCTTGTAATTTTTCCTAGTTGACATATGCCACAATCATGATTATCTGGCAAAGAAAAATTTGGAATACCTCTTACAATTTCTCCTTTTTGCGTTTGGTTCATTGAGCCAAAGTTGACATGTCCTAATCTAGCATGCAATAACCATGCTATGTATTTAGTGGTAGTGAGACAATGAACATCCTTTTGCATCTACAACTTGTACATATAATTCTTGCTTATAGGAATAATAGCAATACCTTTATCATCATTAGCCTTAGAAATTTTACAAACCTCTTTTTCAAATTCAACATGATACCCATTGTAACATAATTGCCCCATACTTAATAAATTCTTTGAAATATCTAAACAAAATAGATCTAGGAAATAACATATTTGTTACCTTGAGTTGTTGTGAAGACAAGTGATCCAATCCCAGAAATGGTTAACTTCTTCCCATTACCTATGGTTACCTTTCCATCATATTTTTCCAAGCTTGAGAATAGTTTCTTATTTCCTGTCGTGTGATTGCTACACCACTATCAACATACCAAATGTTGTTGTTGTTGCTAGCATCTAGTACCTTTATGGACATTAAGATTTGATCTTTCTTCTTTTCAATGTAAAATAATTTCTCACCTTTTTGTTGATCTTCATGTTCTATAATTTTTTCTTTTCCCTCCTTTTCATACTTCTTCCTTGACCAACATTTAAGATTATTGTGGGTGTTGGTACCATAGAAATCACAATGCTTACCTTCCTTTGATTGATTTGATCTTCCATGACCACAACCTCTGGATTTGCCACAACCACGTCCATGTCCTCTGAATGAGGATCCACTTGAGGATCTTTGATGTTGATTTTAATTCTAATTGGATGTCCTCTGAAATTGTGCTTGAAATGCATTTTCTGTTGAATCATCATGATTAGCAATTCTTTGCTCGTATTTCCTTAAGCTTCCTATGAGCTCAACCATGGTCATCTTATCAAGATCTCTTGCTTCTTCAATAGCCACGACAACAGGATCATATTGTTAGGTTACACTTTGAAGGATCTTTTCAATAGCACACCTTTCCTCAAGTGTTTTTCCACAAGATTCAAGTCCATTTCGAACTTGTTGAAATTGACTAATGTATTGATCAACATTCTCTGAATCTAGCATGTGCAAAGATTCAAAATCTTTCCTTAATACTTGTAACTTAACAACACAAAATTTTAATGATCCCATGTATGCGATCTCTAGTGCATCCCATGCAGCTTTGCTAGTTCAATGCATGATAATTTTGGGAAAGATTATTAGATCTAACCTAGATTGAATGATGAATAATGTTTTCACATGCTTCTTATAAAGCTCCTTAAATTCATTCTTTTCATCTTCCTTCAAGGCTTGAAATGTTTCTTGATCAACATCTTGGAATCCATTTTCAACAAGATCCCACAGACCTTGTGAGATCAAAAATGTCTGCATCTTGATTACCCAATATTCATAATTCTCTCCATTCAATATGAGAACTTGGAAAGACATAGATCTATTATTTTAGGCCATTTTGGAGAGATCTGTTGTCAAGAATCTGAGCTAACCTACTCTGATACCAAATGAAGAGTCTAAAGGACCTTGGATCTATGATCTAAGCTTAAAAGAAATAAAGAACTTTGTTAGAACAAACACACTCTTGTTAAAATTTCTTAAATTATGTTGTGTCTCTCTTCTATTATGAATGAATATATGCTACTACAATTATATAGGCCTTGATCTCCCAAAAATAGATTTTGAGAGATAAGCATGAATCTCAGAAATCATGGGGATGATCCTTATCATCTTATTTAAGGATCTTCTTAATATGGGATGACCTAAACATGGGATTGGATAAGAATTACATGAATAGGATCTCATCCTATTTAAAATAGATTAATGGATGAGATCTATCTAATTCTATCATGGAACATCTACTCATCATACTCCACAACCATGGATACACCATGGAAAGAGCTCCTCTTCAATGTGGTTAGTAAGGGAAACAAAAAATACAAGATCATGCAACAAGGACCATACAACTTTCCTAATCCTTCAAAGATTAGGAAACACTAGTATGATTGATGTATATTTCCTACTCGCTTGTCCCTATGTTGATAACTATGTAGCCTTCTCTTTTACTTTCTTAGCCTAGCTTAAGCTTTGTTTACACGTATCATTTTTTGCATTACTTTATTGTGCCTTATTCTAGCTTTATTTCGCACATAGCCTATGATTTATTCATATTTTCATTTTACCTTTTTATGCCTTGCCTTTTCTAAAACATGAAAACCAACATAAAAATATTTAAAACTAGAAAATTCATAAAATTTTAAAACATAAAACTTATAAAAAAAATTTTACAATGGCTTGATAAGGCCTAAAATAGGTGAAACTACAATCTACTATGACCTAAAACCAGCAAAACTATGGCCTGCTATGTCCTAAAACTAGAAAAACTATGGCCCCTATGGCCTAAAACTGGCAACGCATGGCCTGCCAAGGCACCTTAAACTGGTAATATCATTGTAACATATTCCTTATTTGTTTTCATCATAGCCATTATACCTTAGCTTAGCTTTTATTTTTCTAGTTAGTTTACATTTCATTTTGCCAATTATTGCCTTATAACTGTATGTTTTAACCAACAAAGCCTCATAACATAAGTAAAATGTAAAACACATAAGATGCGTAAAACTAAAAATGCTAGAACATATAAGAAAATTTAAAATTAAAAAATAATAATAACCAAAATGTCCATAGTCACACAGTGTGATAAGAGTTCAATCAACAAGACCATATAAAATAAATAAAAGTCTAATAGCTACAGCTACACTACATAGCAATAAAATAAAATTAAAATAAACATCATAACAATTAATTGCTAGAAATGGCCATAACATCAACAACAAGAATAGACAAAGGCATGATTAAATTGGTAGGACTAAGGTACAACTAGAGGAGGATGAGGAGCATCATTGATGTTATCACCACTAGGGCTACCGCTATCACCTAGTGCCTACACCAATCAAAACAACAAGAGTTCAATCAATAATCAACATAACTAGAAACTAAGCTACAAATCAAACTAAACTAAAATATACATAAAAATTACTTATATTTTATGTAAAAATTAAAACTATGAGAAAAATCTTGTAACAAATTTTATAGAAATTCCAACTTGAATTTGATGAGATTTTGACCAGAAATCCTAGTTTATGGTAAAATAGCTATAGTAAAACTATAGGAAAGCTAGATAAAAAAATTTCAAAAGAATAAAAAGGTTTTTAAAAATAAAAAAAAAACATACAAATAACCATTAATGACCCAAACCATGCATAATGAGATCCAAAAATGCAGAAATGCTACCTATACAGCTTGGGAGGTTTGCAGTTTCAATAGTTGAAACTGCAACTAGACAAAGTGGTTCGCATGAACAAGAAAAGGAAAAAAATTTGACTAAATTTTTTTTCTAAGTCTAGGCATTGTAGATACATAAAATTCAACAAAATTTTTCATCAAAATTTTAGTTTTATGCATAGAAAAAAATTAATACAGCAACCTATGACCACTTTGAAATTTTTCCAAAAATTCCAGTTTGTAATGAAATAACTATAGAAAAACCCTTGGGAAAATTATGAGAAATTTTCAAAAAATTTCAAAATTAATGTAAAACCATTTTACACAACCTAAGGATTCCTAGGAAGCTAGGATATTTCCAAAACAAATTATTCCAAGTGTCAACACTGCCAATTTCAAAGGGGAAAAATAGTAAAAAACCAAAAAATCATCATGCATTGCCTTACAAAAAAACTCATAAAACATTAACCACTAGTTAGAAATAAATGATTCAACCATTTATTTGACCATTAAATGATAGTTAACAAACCTATGGCCTCCAAAACCAAAAATTCCTTACTTCTTTCTTATAAAAAATTGGAATGTGAAGCTACTTTTTAAGAAAAAAAATTAGTAAAAATGCATAGAACAAGGAAAAAGAAGAACTCAAAACTTGGCATGGCTATGCCCTACGGACAAAATAACATTATGAACACATGGAAAAAATCTAAACATAACACTTAAATGGTAGAAAACAAAATTTTCTTTGAACAATAGCCTTAAATCCTGTAAAAAGCCTATGTTCTAAGCAAAAATTACAAAAAAAAAAAAAGAGCTTGGAAAAGGCACTTGGCAATCATAGATGATGAACCTTCTCCAAGAAGAGGCTATACAAATTGAATATTTCCTTGGTAGAAGAATCTACCTCCTTGAAGGCTAGGTTTTTGCTTTTGGATGCTATTCTCTTAGACATGTTGGACAAGCAATGGTAGAAAATCTTCAAATCTCCTCATATTCCTTGTAGCTGCATTGATTCTTGGTGAATTCTAGCAAAACTACACTTAGGATGGATGGGATTAGAACAAAAATTGATGGAAAAACATTGATTCCAAGCATTGCCTATGGGAGATGACCTAGGAGCATAGATTTTGGTAAATTTGCAATTTGAGAAGTATTCTCACACTTATGCATTAATAATTCAATCTCCATGCCTAAAACACCCACACAACTCACAGTGAACTTCATGCTCATAAGAGGAAATTCCAAACTACATTGGGTTTGTGGAAAATTCTAAACCAAATTACAATTTAAACTTAGGTGGACTCCACTAGGTGCGTCCCAAGTAAAGAAACAAAAATCCCAATACAGTGGGATCTACAACCTCTAACTAAAACTACATTAGGATTAATTCCTAAATAAACCTTAGAATGGGTTCCAAGCCTTAACCACAATCAAAAACTATTTTCTAAATGTCCATCATTAATCCATTAAATCTAAAAGATCCTCATACTAAAATTGAAAACCAACTATGACTACTGAAAAGTCCTAAACATTAAGAATAGCAATATAGCCAAACCAGTCATTCCTAAGAAACTACACTAGCCAAGAGTGAAACTAGATTGGCCAACATAGTTTCATGGGGATGGGAATTTTCAATACTAGCTAGGCTTCCAATCGACTTCCAAATAATTACACCAAGCTTCAAACCCTATCCAAATCCTTTAGTAACTTCAAAACCACTACAACTTATCAAAAGTAAGTCAAAATTCATGATTCTTTAGAAACTTTGCTAAAAAGCATCAAAACTATGTTGACTAGTGTAGTTTTTTAGAGATTTTCCATCAAATGGATCAATAAAAACTCAAATAACCTCCAAAATGGTGAACCCTAACCTTTAGACCTTCCTACAGCTTTTGGTAACGTTGGGATGCAAACCAACAAGGTAAACGCAAATCAAAACTCATCTTAACCTCAAAAATTTGCTACAGAAGTTTAAAACTACACTGGCCAGCATGGTCCTAGTGTGGTTTTTATATGAAAACATATTAACATGCCATCAACATGTTATATCAACCTCCAAATGCATCATCCTAACCTCAAAACATTGTCAAAGCCCCTAGAGATCATCAAGCCATACAAACTAAGTTGAAAATTGCTAAAACTAATCATGTTTTTCAAAACTACACTAAGGCCATCCAAAGCTAAACTGTCCAATGTAGTTTCATGGGGAGATGGCCCTATCAAGGCTTTAATGACATCTAAAACCAACAATTTTGATCCTAAACCTTGACCATGAATCCTAGTAATCCTAGAAGCACAAAACCCTATCTATTAACCTCCTAAACTACCTAGAAATCAAGGTTCCCTCAAAACTATGCTAGGGAAGACCAAAACTAGGCCAATGTAGTTTCAACTCCAAAGGTAGTTTTAATAGCCTAAACACACTCCAAATGGCCTAAAATTTAACCAGGTAAGTATGGAAAATCTTGGAACCTTCACTCTTAAAACCAAATGTCATCTGATCTTGATTTGAGCAAAAAATCCTAGTTTACATTAAAACTATGTTGGGGCCTAATGAAACTATGTTGGCCAATGTAGTTTTGGAGGGTGGCCATATCAAGGTTTCAATAATCTCTAGAATTAACAATTATACGCCTAAACCCTAGCCATGGGCACTAGTAATCCCAAGAGTCTAAGAACTTATTCAATTAACAACCTCCACCATCCAAAAGCCAAGGTTCTATCAAAACTACACTTGGGGAAGAGGGGCCAAAACTACACTAGCCTACATAGTTTTGATTTTCAAAGAAGTTTTGATTACTTAATAGTACTCCAAATGGATTAAGACTTGACTAATAAAACTTGCAACTCTAGAGCCTAGAACCAACAATCGTTTGACCTTGTTTTGATCATGAAAAGATCAGGTTTTATCAAACTATGTTGGTGCAACCCAAAGCTATGCTGGATAGTGTAGTTTTTAAATTTAAGGCTCCAAGCTTCATCTTCAATGACTTTTTTTTCCTTTGAATGACTAGTCCATAACCTTGATGCCCCTACACTATCCCTAGGAAGTTGATGGAGCACAAATTTTGACTCTAAGATGCCATAATTTAACTTTTCCCATGAAACTATGCTGGAGCTAGGGAAAACTACACTAGCCAATGTAATTTTTAGCCTAATACCACATATCAAGTTTTTAGGTGGTCAAATTAAAGCTCGAGTTAACCAAATTATATTCCCAATCCATTGCACTAATAGCTCAAGCCATCAAAAATCCAAAAAATTACCCTAAAAAACCTTGGAATCCAAATTTTAATAGAAACTATGATAGGATCTATCAAAAATACACTACTTAGAATAGTTTTGGTGAGTGCCAACATAAGTTTTAAAAGGATATTTGTTCTTACCTCCAAACAACCTCAAAATAACCTTCCCAAGTGTCCAAACTCCCCCATCAATCCTGTAGCCTCCCATTGTGTTCCACTAAGGCCTAAAATTGGCAAAAGATGACCCTAATTAACCAATATTGATCATGTTTTACCATATGTTTTTCACCTTCATTGGTTTGTCCTTGTTTCATTGTGTTTCACCTTCTTTTGTTCTTGTTACAGATTGTTGACCTTCATTGTTGTATCATTTGGTGTCATTTGGCTTCATTTTAGCATCATTTGGCCTTCATTCCACCAAATGTTTCTATCATTTGGCATCATTTGATCTTAGTGGACTTGATTTAACATCGGTTATTATCATTGGACATCAATGTAACCTTGTTTGGCCATCCAAAACATCATTTGATGGGGTTAGACCTCCATGCAACCTTCGTTTGGCTCCATTTGTCACCATTTTACTATCATTTGTCTTCATTTCATGTCAATTAGCATTTGATTTGCATCACTTACCTTATCCTTTCTCCTATGACCTTTTTTAACCCTTACTAACATCACTAAATCAATTTTGACCATAATATTACCTTCATTTGATGTCATTCTATCATCATTTGGCCTTGATTTAACCTTATTTCACACTATTTAGCCTTTGTTTCACCCTATTTGTTTTGACCTACCTTTTATAACATTTTTTAATATTTTTTGAACCTTTTTTGACCACTAAAGTAATGTATTTTGGCTTATCCATGCATAATTACTAAAGTACTTTACATTATATAAACATTATTTTCTCATTTCATTACATAAGTGCCACTTAATGTGCTTATGGTTGATATGTAGGACTGGAGTATGGACACCTAGAAGCAAATCAATTTAACTTTGAATCTAAGTGAACCTCATGGTGATGTTGAACGATTCATTGACCTAAATTACTTAGATCTTGGGCCTAAGAGCCTAGTCAACCACATAGCCTTGATAGAGAAATCTCTCGAATGGCCAGAACAACTAGTTAAGATCCTTAACCTTGAGGCTGGTAACATTACTAAAGACTCTCTAATTGAGATTCATGAAACACCATGAAATTTTGTACATTATAGAAAATTTCCATCATGTATCTTTCACCCCATAAAACTTGACATAAAACTTCATTGTAAATGTGAAGATTGTAGTCCATGAGGGACAATCTCAAATATTCCATACTTTTGGGATTAAAAAATGCCTCATAAGTGGTCAAAGCCTCATTCTCCAAGTGAAAAAAAAGTCATCTAGTGTCAATATTTGGGATCTGGGAGGTTAAAATTACCTTTTGAAATGCCAAAGATAGCAATTTGATCAGTTTTATGAGGGATATACATTTTTCAATATTGGAAACACTTGCAGGGGATAAATTTCACCTACCCTTAGCTTGGATGAGTGGGGGAATTTCCCTTAGCATGGAAACTTTCCCCCTAGTGTGGAGACTACATGCATAGCATGGAAACCTTTCCCACTTAGCATGGATGTTTTCCACCAGCTTGGAGGCTCCACCCACAATGTGGAAAATGCATGCCCTCAATGTGGAATCCACAAAAGCTAGATTTTAATACTCCATGCACTTCAACATTGACCAGCCACTTTAGCAAAGATAGCAGAATGCTCAGTGTGGAAGACCTATCTTCAGTGTTGAAGGTGTGCCCCCATTACTATCTATAGTAAATGAAATGGCCATGGGGAGAAGGCACTTACTACATATGGTAACCCCCCAAATTTGGGCATCCATCTCACATATATGAGGTATAAATTGCTTCATTTTCTAATTTTTTGCATTTAAAACCTTTAAAAGATCAATGCTGGTCGTTTCCCATGTGACCAAAAATGTAGCATGAAAGTTGCAGGTGGTTGGGTGATGACTTTTCATAGTAGTTACTATGAATTTTTCAGTCCAAAGCCAATATTGAAACCTTTCTCCCTTTTTCCTTCTTTTCTACCAATTTTTCCAATTTTCAAATTAGTGGTGCAACGCATTCACAAATCATCAAACTTCCAAAAGCTAGCTTCCCCCATCTTGCCAAGCTAAGAAAATTGGTAGCCTACCAAAACCAGCCTTAGTAGAGAAATACAAACTTTCCACTTTGGTTTTTAGCCTTCCCTCTTATCAACATTGGATTAGAAGGTGTGAGATTCCCATCATCTCATCCCCTCCCCCCTTCTTTCCTTACACCCCCTTCTATACCCAAAATAGAGGAAATTGGAAGGCCAGTGTGGGTGAAGCTTAACACCAATGCTCCTAGCTTTTTATTTTTAGTAAAGGGGTAAACCCTCATTGCCCCCTCTTACTAATTATAGAAAGCATTCCATTTTTAGCCATGTTTCTTCCTTAGACCTTTTTCTTTTTTTGTGTTTCACTTAATTGGATTCACTTCTATCTTTGCATCTTGTAGCCTATGTTAAGCCACTTTTGATAAAATAACCATGTCTTTTCAACAATCCACCAGGTTTTCTCTCACCTTCACTAGTGAAGGTCCTAGCCAACAAGCCATGAGGGTTTATGATCATAAAGACCCTACTATCATCAAATGCATGCAGTCTCTAAGGATTAGGAGAAAAGTCTTGATTTTATGGCCATAAATTAATACCATTATAACTTCATTTATGTCAAACTACAAGTTGGCATGTTGATTCCACGTTTGGAAATAGAAGCCAAAAGGGATCTTGAATTCATCCACCATAATGGTAAGAAGTACATCCCTTCCTCCTATGACTAAATACCTCTAACTGATATCTATGCTAATATCTTAGCCCAATTGATTAAGATGCAGGAGGAAGAGGACAAACATAGCTCATAGGAACAACAAGAAGAGGAAGATGAATTTAGGATGGAATCTAAGCCTAAAAACATCCTAGGACGATTATTCCAACAAACATCTCCCATGGTCACAACACCTTCCTCTAATGGATTTGTTTTCTCCATGGGCATGGTTCTACCATCTTCCACTCCCTCCTACCCTACCACAACTAATCCCATGCTGATTATAGCCATACATCAAACTCAATTGATGTCATAATTAATAGCCTATAACATATCGATTCCATTTTCCACATAATGTTAGTTTGTGCAACATCAATGGTGGTTTTCACTACCAAAAATCAATTAATTACCCATGTGGGATCCACCATGGGACCCCAACCAACTTAGGGGTCACACACCCCCTTTACCCCATTTGTGCCTTAAATACCAACATAAACATCCTTTTCCTTATTTAGATCACAAGCTACAACCATGACACAACCTAGGTCTTCCATCTTACAACCCATAGCAAGGCCATAGGCCTTACAATAGATGCCACAATCATATGTGAAAATCCCACAGCTAATAAGGCCATCATAGGATTTGGATCAAGCCTTCCAGATGATCTAAGACCTGATGAAGGAGTTAAAGAGGCTTAAAGCCTCTACTTCACAAACTGTCAAGATTATGGACTTCTAACAAGATGATTCCATCAATCCTATGGTACCACCCTTGATACTTCTTCCTTGTGTCCCTATTCCATGTATCCTAATTCTCACCTTATAATTGTAAGGTCCAAATGCTTACCATTGCAGTCGTGGCTTCATACCATCATGAAGATTTTCCTTGTGTCCTTGACTGGGAAAGCACTTGATTGATACTTTGTACTACCTGGAGAATCCATATCCTCTCTAGAGGACTTGATAGCCCAATTTTTTAACCACTTCAAATATAACTTGAAGCCTGACATCATGCTTGACCAACCCATGATGGTCAAGTAGGGATTCCTAGAATCCTTGTAGAAATTCATTCAATGATGGAATGGACTACTGAATGAAATAGCAGAATCCATCGCCAAGGTCCATCCCTTAGCTATATTCAAGGGGATGGTAAATGGCTTTATCAAGTCCAAGCTCTACTACCTTGACCTACGAGTCCTTAGCCAAGAAGTTTCCCAAAGCATGAATATAGAGGATGCTATAGAGGCTCATCATAATCCAACCCATGTAGGATATAAAAATCAACATACATAGAGAGAGACAAGGAAAATAATAAAAAAACAACATGGTCATTGCAACTATGACCAAAGAAGTAAAGACCACAAACCAAGGGCCAAGGACCAACCCACCCAAGGTTCCTACTAATGATCGTAATACCCAATCATCAGCCTCTAGGGCCACTACATCAACAACAACTAGGCTCAACTTTGAAAGAAAGGACAAGTCCAAATACACAATGCTTTCATTAAAACCATTAGAGATATTAGATTGACTTTTGAAAATTGGATTTATTCAATACAAACAGATGACTAAAGCCACTCAAAAGAAGCACAAGAGGCTATGCGAAATAGCTAAGGATCCCACTTGAGCAATAAAGGATGACCCACAACTACCTAAGTACTTTAAGTTAGACTTCTTTTGTCATTATCATCAATTTCCTAGTCATGACATAGACTTTTTCCTTATGCTAAAGGATTACCTACAAAAGATGATAGATAGGGGAGAGCTAGTCGTAGATGCTTCCAACCTGGTCTGACCACAAAATCAATCAATGTAGGTTTGCAAAGACCTATTGCCTACTAATGATAACCCTTATGTTATTTTAACATTCAATATTGATTATGATTAGAGACCCTAAAGAGAACCATTTGTGATCTAGGTATCCCTTGATGATCAAAGGGATTCTTTAGCTTCCACCAGCTCATGATCCTCCTTTGTCATAAGAGTACCATCACGAGTGCCTTCGAGGGATCCTTTTTTCATCAAGGTACCCTAGCCAATCATAGCCCAAAAAACTATACAATAACCTCCTATGATGGCTAATGCTACTGCCTCTTCCTTAAAACCAAAAACTAACAACCAAGAAACTTCAACCAATCAAAGGAAGAAGCATAAGCAAAAGCCTGGCAACAAGGGTGATAAATAAATAAAGGTACAAAATGAAGTAGACCCACAAAAACCCACTCCCATATTAGCTATACCCATTACCTCCTCTACCCAACCCACTTTAACCAATAAGCCATAGAAGGATAGTAAAACTCATAACGAGAAGAATGAAGAAAAGCCTCAATAACCATAACCTAAAGCTAAAGTTCACATTTTGGGACACATGGAGAAAGTAAAGAACAACCATGGTGACAAGTCCATGATTAATGATAAAAACTTACTTAGTGTGATGGACCAAGTCAAGTAATCACTCAAGAAAAAGAATACAACTCTAAGCTTGTATGACCTGATCATAACTTTCACCATACATCATGAGGCACTAGTTAAAATGTTAACTCTCATTCCTATTAGTGTAGACATTCCTACTAATGAGGAATCCATCCATGTAGTGATGGTTCATTCCTCATCAAGGAAGGGGAAGGTAACACCCTAGTATTTTGCAATAGTGAAATCAATATTAATTGCCAAAATGGTAAAGCAACTAAGTCTCCTCTATTCATAACCATATGTGTAGGGTAGTTTAAAGTTCATTGAGTTCATGTTGATGATAGAGTCACAACTAACATCATCCCATGTACCATTGTTGAACACGTGGGCCTAATTGAGTAGATATAGCCCACATCAATAGCTTTCCTCAAGTCTTTTAACAAATATAGGGTTATCATCAAGGGGTCTATCTCCTTGGATATTGTGATAGGGGAGCAACTCCCCATAACCATCAATTTCTTGGTGGTGGAGGAGACACCAAGGTTCAACATTATCCTAGGAAGATTGTGGTTGGCTCAATTACAAGCTGCGTCCTCACCCATCCATCAAGAAATTTACCTTCCTTACAAGGAAGGTGAAATCATTGTTCACGGTGATAACACAGTTTTCCTACTTGTCAACAATGTGAACATAGGATAGGAGTCTAAATTGGAGCTTCAAGAAGAAGCTCCTAGCCATGAAATCCATCAACCCAAGAGGGAACAAAAAGCCAATGATAACAATGATAAGCAATGGGATGCATTATGGAATGAACTCCCTTTCAATATCATCAGTGAAGGTGATGGTGAATATAAGATTGTGCAAACTAGACCTTACTCATTCCCTAATCTTTCAAAGATTGGGAAGAATCTACACAAGTGAAGTACACATTAATCTTCCCATGCCCTTATAACCAAATACACTAATAGCCATGTAGCCTAACCCTTCTTTCTTAATTTGTTATACCTTTTTATGTACCTTTTTTTCATTTGCATTATTCCTTATTTATTATATCCTTTCTCATGTTATAAGCATCAAAAAAAGAAGCCTAAAAAACTTTAAAACATAAAATTACAAAAAAAAAAAAGATATAAGCTTCTTTTTAATTATAGCTTGCTATGGCCTTAAACTAGCATCATAGCCCACTAAGACTTTAAACTAGCAAAATGGCTCACCATGGCCTTAAACTATCAAAGATAATCATACAACATGGCCCGCTATGGCCTTAAACTAGCATCACAGTATAAAACACTTCAAATTGGCAACATGGCCTGTCATGGCCTAAAACAGGCAATGTAACCATAATGCAACATGGCCTATCATGGCCTCAAACTAGCAGAATTAACACAACCTATGCTTGAAATGGCCTAAAATTGGAAAACATATATTTTATTATATTTTTATTTCCCCTATTATCACATTGAATAGCCACTTAATCTTATACCCAAAAACTTCAACATAGCCATTCACAACATTTATAACACTTACTACAACAATATAGATAGCCAAAAATAAAACCAAAATTTTTGTTTTAAATTTAAAGTATCCATAACATATATAGCCTTGGCCACACTATGTGGAAAAACTATCAAAAAATAATCATCTATACCATAGTCTTGGGTAACAATATCCATCAATAGTAAAACAAAAATATATAGCTAGCATGCTAGACTAGACTGATGGAGGTTGTTCAGGGACGTCTAGAGGAGGAAGTGGTGGCTCGTTCACACCCTAACCACTAAGGCAACCAATGTCTTCTGAGGCCTAAAATAAAACAACACATAGCTAATTAGTAAGCAATAGTTAAATTCATAAACAAAAACTAAAAATGTAAAACATAAAATATATCAAACCTGTGGGGATTTTGGCTTCATAACTTCCAAGGATATATGTGGAAAGCCTTCCTCCAAATGATGTAGGATTTGGTCCTTCATCATGTTGACCTAGTCAACATCCCCAAGATCAACACTAGAAAGGATATTAGTCCTATCTATCATAGTCCAAGTAGGTGGCTCCTATGTAATAGCAATCATATAGGTCTCACCTATAGTAGTGGTAATCTGAGTAGTAGAGGATTGCTCCACCATGAGAGTACTCTCAAAAATCTGATAATCACTGTCCACCTAAATCCCCTAGATGAACAACTCTCTCTTACATCAATCAAATGACTCCTCCTTGAGTCAATTAAGGTAGGCCCCATGATCCACCTTATACTATCACTTGTGGACCTTTTGTTTCTTACCCCACTCTAGGACCTAAGTATAGTGATCTTTCTAGTCCTCAACCTTCTAGGAGATGAGGCATCTATTATTCTACCATCTTCCACAAGACCACTACTTTATCCCAAATGGTGTACCAGTATCAAGTCCACATGATCACCTTAGTCTGCAATTCCCCTAAGTTAGCCACTTAGGCTTTAACAAAGGCCTTACAGTATTGGACATCTCTAATGGTATCTCCCTATCATTGAGTCTTCTCCCTTGAGGCCATAGCTTCCTCCCATAGGGATTCATTGGACCTCTCTGGCTCCCATGAATTTTTTGCACATGACATTGCTAGATCGATAGTAGTCTTGTACAACTTCAATGATACACTAGATACATCACAGAAAAGCTTAGGAAAGGAATTAATATCCATGTCTCAACTAGGGTCCCACTCCATAGAAGGCACTACACAAGTATGAAATATAGTCATAAACATTATTTACAACCTAAGATAGCCATAACACAAGCATAGCCTATAACTTAGCCAAAAAACTAAAGCATAGAAAATAAAGTCCTTACCTATCTCAAGTGTAACCTTTTGCAATCAGTTGATGATGTTCTTAGACATCTTGCACATGAACTCCACTTTGTCTAGAGTCTCTTCCCATGGTTTCACATGAAACTTAGGGATAAGGGCTTACACTGGTGGCTCAAGAACTACTACAAGCATAACAATCATCAAATGGTTAGAATGAAAATCAATATTAAAAAATAGGGCATAATGAAAGCATTAAGGCATGGGCATACCTAGTTCCTCCTCCTCTTCCTCTAGATTAACGATGGGGGATGTACCCAGCACCACCTCACTAAAAAAGGTGTCTAAATTGTTTATATCTACATCAAAAAACCCTTCAAACTCAGGTTGCTTTAGGAGTGCCTCTTCTACATGCCATTGGTCTACCTCCATGATAGCTTAGGTTACCATAACCTGATGCTTTTCTACAATCATAGCACATAGAAAACTGATTAACACATGAAACCATCACATAGCCCTAAAATTTAAAACATAAAATAGCCATATTTAAACAAAGCATACTTGTGACTACCTATCGAGGAAGGTTGGTCTAATGCTAGTGATGCTTCCTTCATGGGCCTCTTGAGTTTCTCCTGGGCTATCCCTTCAACCACCCTACATCATCATTTGGCCTCTAGGATGCTTGCTAGGAATGTGAGAGGCTCCATGTCATCCATGCTATTAGGGGACTCACACTATCCAAATCAAAATCCTTGGTGGTAATGGACAATGTATCATTCATTCCCTCTAGAGGGTTCTAGGTTTTCATTTTTGGATAAATGTGCTTTACCCAAGGCTTAGAAAGTAAGGCTTAGGTCTTGGGAAATCCATCATCCATTCCTATACACCACCAACAACTCTACAAACCTTTTTAAATAATCTACAAAAATGAAAAATGCATGTGGATTATTGTAGAGGTATCTACGTGGAGTCTAAATATCTCCTCTGGAAGCGTAACAGCCAAAGCAGCCATCCAATTGAATGTGGTGTCATCCATCAAGACCTTCTTAAAAGTCCACCCCTATAAAATTCCAATCATCATCTTTTATGATAACATTTTGGAAAACACACAAGATCTAAAAAAATGATATGATTCCTTTGCATTAGGAATCATGGATCTATCCATGGAAATTTTGGAGTGACCCATGTTAGCACCAAGCCACTTCAAAACTTCCTCACAATGGTATGATTCCTTCACTATCCTGGTGGGAAGTTTTGCCCCATTAGCAGGGACACCAAACAAGTTGCAAAAGATACCCTCATCAATGTCCATGTTAACCTTCACACCCTAAATGGTGATGCTAAAATGACCAACCTTCTCATCAAAGGAGTCAATGATGTGCAACATCTTCATAGCAAGGATGGAGGGATAAGTCTCACAAATACATCAAGCAAACCCACATGTTGTATGTTTACTTAAATGTACCTAGGTTCCTATTCTCTTAGCCACTCTTATGCTGGTATCACCTCACAAAACTTCAAGATGAGGGTATCCTTATAATGTGCTCCTAAAAGTGGTATGATGACATTAGTAGAGGTGGAAGCTCCTGCAAAGCAATAACCAAAGTTTAGCATCAACATAAACAATTTTAACAACTAGTCAAAGTAATAGAACACTTAGAGTTTTCATAACCATAAAACATTAGAAGCTATAGCCTTTAGGTTAACATTTCTTCTTCTTCTTTAATGGGGTTTGAGTAGAGGTTCCAACTACAAGGATTTGATCCATGGAGTTAGTGGAGTCTACCCACCAATTTTATATTGTCCCATCATCCTTGCACTTCTTATATACAATATTGAACCTTGTAGTGTATGCATCAAAGTAACCTCTTAACTATTTATACATAATAGTTCTAATTTGGTCATTGGTGAATTTATCTAGGATAATTTGAACCACTGCTAAGGCTTGATCATTGACTTGGTACTTGTAAGAAGTTCATAAAACCAACAGAGTTAGGAAGTAGTTTAGCCAATAAAGCCATAAAAACACTATAAAAACTATGCTTATCCTAATAGACAATACATAGTGCTAGGTGAGTTCTAGAACAATGTGTGGGCTCTATGCACCACTATCAAAGTATTGTTAGCATTATACTGACTATACTCTGGCATCATCCAGATCTCTATAAGATAGCATGGGCTTATCACATATGTTGATCCCCCTAATGTCTTAAGAGGTATATTTTTAGTAATGAACTTACAATCAAGCTAGATGCCCGAGGCAACAAGGCATCCACTATGGCCTAGCCACATTTGTAGACAAGTGTGACCATGACATCACACTAAAGTTCTGTAGAATGTAGGCAAGGAATTCCCTTGTCCTAAGTTGGAACCACAATGGGACCTTCCCCAACAACATGTCAAGGAGTGAAGTATTGGCCTTGGGGTGGTCAATATAGCATAAAATGAACACTAACTCCACAATAATGACAATGGGATTCAAGTATAACTTGCATTAAGCAAAACAAAAGCATTATGACCAATTAAAATTTCTTAACAAGTTTGGAAAAAACTTCTTAGTTAGAGATGAAATTAGCCTCCATAAAAAGGTCTAAGGTGTTTATCTAAATTGGCTTAACAAATTAAACAAAAAAGCACTATTAAAAATTTTCATAGCCTTTTCCTTTATAGCCAAAATATTATAGTCAAACTTTTATAACCCAAAATTAAGCTTTAGTCCAAACCATGTCTAAACATAGAAAAATAACATTGAAACTTAGAAAAAAATCATATAGCCATAGTAAAAAGCTTGCTAAAAATAGTAAAAGCCTTTAAAAATTTAAAACATAAATTTCACATATTTAGCAATTTTCAAAAGCATGGGAGTTGACAAGAAAAATATTTACCCATGTCATCTCCAAAGGGGTAAAGTGCTACAACTAGAATCTTGCCTTATTAACACAGTCGTAACCAAAGTTTCATTAAAAATTCATGTAAGCTCTAATTTTAGTGATTCCACCATGGAAGGAGTTCCAAAATCACAAGATTTGCAACCATGACCATTACAACAAGAGATACATAATTGTTCTCACATGCAACATAGACAAATCTAGCAAGAACCATGGTTGTCACCATGAATCCCCTTTCACCTAGGGTTGGTACGAAAATTTTCAAAAACTTGTTTGAGCTCCAAGCAAGACTGATTCTACCACTTTTTGAAAGCTTGAATTGAGCCCTACACATATATACTTAATAAAAATCCAAAACCATTACCATTTATGCAGAATAAATTCATCAATTTGGATAAAAATCTAAAAATGACACGAACCCCCTTTTTCATATAGGTCTAATGAAAAATTCATTAAAATTTCATTTCTAATACAAATGGAGTGGTTGCTCCTCCATTGTAAATTTGAAGCCAAGAACTACCCATCCATAACCAGAAAATAGCCAAAACCCTTACCATTTGCTTAAAAAAAATTCATGAACTTACATGAAATTTTAAAATGGCATGAAAAACTTAACTGCATGACCTTAGGAAAATAGTTATAACTTAATTTTTTCAAAGAAAAATCAAATGAGACAATAGCCATTGGAAAGCTTAAATGTTGGGCTATAAGCCTATAAAATTGGATTTGAAAAATATGTAGGTGTTTTCTTAATAAAAAATACATAAATTTTCTTTCTTTTTTAATGCAAAAAGCTTAAAATTCAAAAAGCCTAATTCAACATAGCCTTAAAGGAATAGCCAAAAAAACTAAAATAATTCATACCCATTAGAAAACATACCAAAATATTTGGGTATGATTTCATTAGAATTAAATTTTAATGAACATTGAAGCCTAGATTTGACAAAAATAGCCCTACCCCAAATTTTGTGAAAAGAGCATGAAAATTGCAAGCCTAATTTCAAAAATCAAATCAACCAAGGCCAAAATGATGAAACAACCATAGCTACATGTAGAAATAGAAAATATAAGAGGTGGAATTTCATCAAAAAAAAATTTTACCCCCTCTTTCAGCAAAGATCTTAAAATAACAACCCCGCACATGGCAAGAAAAACATTTTAAAAATAGCTAGACATGAAAGAAAAATGGGTAGAACTACCTACGTCGGAGTAGTGATAGATGAAGCTTCAATTGAGATGGGCCTAGGTAGCCTTGACAGATCCCTTGCTTCTCATTTTTCTTCTAAATCCTAGGATTCTAGCTCTTTCCCTCATGTTTCTTAGGCACCATGGTAAGCTCAAGGTTGGGAATGATTAGAATCTTGAAAGAATAAGAGTTCAACACTAGCTATAGGGGAGATGGGAGGCTTCCATGCTAAATATTAGTACTCTCTACAAAAAAACAATCTCTACCTAAGCTTGCATCCAATGCATCATTTGTGAAAAATGACAATTATGGTTGAAACTTGTGAAATTTCACCATAAAAACCACATCAAAACCTAAAACATTCACCTCTAAACCCTAGCTTCCTATTTAGTCTATTCCATGATAAGATTGGTGGGAATTAAGTTCAAAATTCAAAATTTTAAATTTTTAGGTTATGGACCCCACCATGTGCCTTCACTCTTAGCTAGAAAATTTCATCAATGCTAAGTTCTAGCCACTTTTGACACTTAGAATGATATTTCAATCTTAACTCCCATGCATCCACACTAGGAATGCCATGCCTAGCATGGATACATGTCTTCCATTTTAAAAAACCATTAAAATATAACTATCTTACCATTTTTAGTAGCTACAACTTACCTTTTCAAACCTAGGCTCCCAAACGAGGATTGGACATTGACAAATCTAGACAATTTGGGTTTCCACACTAAGGAAACAGTGCCCAGAATGAAAAAATGAGGGTAACATCAATTCTTACACCCCCCAACACCAACTTAGCCAAAGTTTGACCCCCGAAGTGGGCCCACATGACCTAGAACCCCTCCAATCACACTCGACAACCTCAAAACCTCACCAAAACTAATCAAAACTAGTTGAAGCATTGGAATTTGGTGTTTCCATGCTAGGGGGAGGATTCATCCACACTAATCATCTCATCCCCAATATGGATGGATGGGGAAAAGCTAAGAATGACCTAAATTAACTACCTAGTAGCCATTTCTCGAAACACATTGTCTCGTAGACCCTACCATAACCCTCTAGAGCATTCGAATGCCTCAAAAGTAGTCAAAGATGGCACAAAAATATAATCCCCATCTCATTCATGTTGGTGCCATCATGGATAGCATGGGAAAAAATGAGGAGACTACATAAGGCACTTAGAAGCCTCCAAACTACTGAATCATGGAACCCAGTATCGACTATCAACACCAATAACCTCGAATGGTGACTTGCATGCTCAATTGGGTGTTGAACTAGCCTAGATCTAACTTTCATCATTCTTCCATGCTAGGGGAGACCTTTTTCATGCTACCTAGCATGAAAACTAGGAGGATGATGCTAGGAAGATCAAAGGGAAATTCCAAAAATAAGAAGACAACAATAGATTATCTCAGACTAACATCACAACCCTCACAACCTCTTTGGATGCCACTAGAATGCCAAAAATCAATAAAATTCAGCCACCTAAGGTTCTTCCATGCTAGGGAGAACCTCCTCCATGTTGATCATTCTAGTCTTAGCATGGATGGAAGGGGTAAAGCCAAAACTATCAAAGTTTTCATGTAATTTGACTTTCAGAAGCAACCCAGACCTTCTGAAAGCCACTTGAAATAATCAAAACTTGTCTACCTTAGGTTCTTCATGCTAAGGAGGATTCCATCCATACTAAGCATCCTAGCCCCAACATGGATAGAAGGGGGAGCCTAAAATGCTATTAAATCCTTCAAAACAACCAAATTTTGATCCTAGACATTGATAGTCAATACCAACAACCCTATGGACATGCATGCATAGCCAAAATTTTCAACATTTAGCAAAATGTAGCGTCTCTTAGTTCCTTCGTGCTGAGAGCTCCCTCTTCCACATTGGCCATCATGGAAGAAAGGGGAGAGATTCAGAGGGACTCTAAAATAGCCTTTAGAGACAAAGTTCCTTCAGGAACTCTAAAACAAAGGTTCTCCTAGTTCCTTCACACTAAGAGCTACCTCTCCTATGCTATCCAATGTGGAAGAAAAGAGGAAACTTTGGGGGAACTCCAAAATGACCTTTAAATGCCTCAATCAAACACCATATAGTTCTACATGAACCCTAAGACCAGTTTTACATTATTTGGAGTCCTCAAACCCTACCAAAGTGACCATAAATGGCTAAAAACCTACTCCCAAAAATTTTCCATGCTGAGCATACTATTCCTAGTGTGGAGAAAATGGGGAAAGATTAAAAATCATCTAGGAAACCTCCAAATTGATCAAAATTTACCTCAAACCCTAGTCCTCTACCTTAACAGCCCTAGAGGCACACATGCATGATCAATTAAAGTTAAAACTAGTCTATATCTTAAATTTATGATTCTTCCACACTAGGAATTCCTTCCTCCACACTACCTAGTGTGAAAAATAAAGGGGGAATGCATTTGAGACTCATAAACACCTCAAAAGGACATCAAATAATCTTGTGTGCATCCTAGAACCTTGTCAATAACCATTGGAGCCTTTGAACCTCAAGAAAGTGGTCCTAAATGATTAAAAAGTGGTTTCCCTTGGTCTTCTACATTCAACCCCCTAGCCCCAACATGGAAGAATGGGTGAAGCCCAAAAAACACTTAGTAGTACTCAAAACTACCAAATTTTAATATGAAACCGTAGTCCTTGGCCCTCACAATTCTAGGGACTAACATGCATAGTTAATTGTAACCTGAATTAGCCTAGATCTAGGATTATTTCATCATCTACACTGGAGAAGGATCCTTCTATACTAGGTAACATGGAAATAAGGAGGAGAAACCTACTTTTCCACATTTGATGACAACATGAACCTCTTAGAATCCAAAGATCTTTGTCGAAGAAGACTAGGACCTCATAGCCTTAAAGTTTTGCTCATTTGACCTTATTTTAATCTTCGAAATTGATTCCTCCTAATATTTCTTGATAGATCAACTTTCCTAGTGTGTAAATATTGGGTTAAACCTTAGATGCCCTTAAATGACCTCCAAACATACCCAAAATTAGTCAAAAACTTGCAAAATCATGACCTACAACCCTAGGAGCCCAAGAACCTAGTCACTATGCTCCTAGACCACTCTAAATCCATAAAACAAGTGTCCCCCCATTCTTCCATGATAGGGATACTATGCTCAACATGGAAGAATTGGGAAAGCCATTTTAGCATGTTTTGATTCCCAAAACTAATTCCAATGGCCTCAAAATGAAGCTAAAGGATGCACAACTTCCAAATCTGGTCTTCAGCTACCTATTTAACTATGTTTGATCCTATTTTTTTGGATTTTTTTTTCCATATTGAGCCTTCTCTCTTCCATGTTGGCCAATGTGGAAGCAAGGGGGTTAAGCTCTAGAACCTACTTTTAACATTTACAAACCTCTAAAGTGACCAATTTTGTTAGGTTTGGCCTTGTGGTACATTGGGGAGGCCCCATGATCTCAATTTTGGACCTCTACATGTTTCAAAACCTACTTTCCCTAATTTCCATACTAAGTACCCCTTCTTCCATGTTGTCCAATGTGGAAACAAGGGGGCCTAGTGTGGAAGCTTCAAAACTCTTAATTTTCATGCTCAAATAGCCCTAACTAATGACCAAACTCACCTAATAGTCTTGTAGCCATAAATCATGATCTTATAAGGCCTAAAATTGGAAAAAATTAATCCTTTTTTACCTATATTGACCAAGTTTTACATATGTAGCTTGTTTTGCTTGATTTTTACCTTATTACATGGTGCTTTAACTTGTTTCAGCCTAGTGTTGCATTGTCAACCTTGTTGACCTTATTGTGGCCTTTATGCAACCTTATATTCTCTTTATTTGCCTTGTTATGACCTTATTTACCTTGTATTAGCCTTCTATTGATATCAAATAGTGGGGTTTGGCCTTCCTTGACCACCATTTAACACCATGTAACCATGGCCCACTATGGCCTTCAATTGGTATCATGGGCTGCTAAGGCCTTAAACGAGCATCATGGCCTACTATGACCTTAAACTAGCAAACTCATAACCTTTGCTAATCATTTGTAGCCTTACTTCTTATACTTCCCCTTGCTTGACCTTTATTTAACCTACATTTGGCCTCTATTGTGCTTTGTTAACTTTTCCTTACCCTATTTATAGCCTTGGATGACCTTGTTTGTATTAGAATAGCATGCATTTACATAATTTTATAGCATTTTAGCATTATTTATTCACTTTTACCTAGGTTCCACTTAATATGATTTTGGTTAACATCTAGGATCAAAGTATGAATACCTAGGAGCAAATAAATTTACCTTTTTGTCAACATAGAGCTCATGGTGATGTTGAATGATGTATCAACCCTAATTACCTAGATCTTGAGCCTAAGAATCTTATTGACCACATACCCTTTATAAAGAAACCTCTAGAACAACCTGAAAACCTAGTCAAAGCTCTTAACTTAGAGGTAGATGACATAACCGAAGACTCTTTAGTTGAGGTTCCTATCACAACACACATTGTGAGGAGAAACCCCTTAAACTAAGTTCCTCACTAGAACCTCAATAGGCTTAAGACATCACCAAGGTCCTACAAGGCAACATTAAGACCTTTGCTTAGTCATATGAAGATATGCTAGGTCTAGATCCATGCTTAGTATAGCACAACATTTTACTAGACCCTAGCATTAAACCTGTTAAGTGAAAAGTATTCAATATTAGACTTAATTTGGCCTTGATAGTTTTTGATGAGATCTCAAATCTCTACCAAGCTAGTTTCATTAGGGTTGTCAACTATGCAAAATGGATTTCTAGCATAATCATAGTCCCTAATAAAAATGGGAGTATCCATATTTTCATTGATTTCTAAGACCTAAATAAAGAAACTATCAAAGATGACTTCCCTCTACCTAGTATTGATCAACTTATTGATACTACAACCAAACATACTTTGTTGTTCTTTATGGATTGATTCTTGAGATATAACCAGATTAGGATCAACCAAGAGCATAAACTTAGCATGACCTTCATGATCCCTTAGGGTACCTTTTGTTATACCATAATGCCCTTTGGCCTTAAGAACATAAGAGCAACCTGTCAATGAGCCATGACCTACATCTTCAGCAATTACATGTTAGGTGTGCTCAACGATTATGTAGATGATATAGTCGTTAAGTCCAAAGTGATCAATGATCATCCTAACGACCTAGACCTTGTGCTTAAATGATGCCTCAAGTATGAGCTTATGCTCAATCCTAAGAAATGCATCTTCAATGTCAAGACTAGTAAGATGCCTGGCTTTTTAGTATCCAAAGCAAGGATACATGTTGATCCTGATAAGGTTAAGGCCATATCTAAAATGGTAGCACCTACCAATCTTAAGAAAGCTTTAGGGATTAAAAGGTAGATTACAATTTATTCATAGGTTTATCACTAGGCATATAAATAAATTACAGCCCATGTAGCACTTCCTTAAGAAAGGGATTCATTATGAGTGGATGACTCAATGCCAAGAGGCCTTTGAAAACCTTAAGCAAGAGCTAGCACAACTACCAACAATCTATCCTCTACAAGAGGGTAAACTATTTTATATCTACCTTTTCATATCTAATATTTCCATTACTTCTCTACTGTATTAGAAATGTGATGATGGAGTAGAGATGTTCATATACTACCTTAGCCATGCCTTAGTTTCCCACGAGACCCAATACACTAAAATGGAGAAGTACTGTCTAACACTAGTCTTCTCCTTGAAGAAGTGGAGACACTAACTCTTCAAAAGCTGACTTAACATGATTTGTAAAAACAACATACTCTAAGCCATAACAACCAACATCTACGAAAGTATCTATATAGCCTAATGTAAAGCCATAACCATGAAGTTTGACCTTCATTACATCTCTCAATCCTCAATGAAAGGTCAAGCTATAGCCATATAGATCATAGTTTCACCTATTGATGATGAAGTAGTCATAGATCCTAAGTCCCCTAATGAGCATATTAACATTGTTAGCCAAGTGCTTGAAGGTTATGAGATGGTAATGCACTTTGACAGAGCTTCAACTACCCATGGGGCTAGTGCCACTACCATTATAACACTTCCATCCGGTGAAATCCAATACTTTGCCTCTTTTTTGAAGTTCTCATGCACCAACAACATAGCAAAGTATGAGGGTTTGATTAGAGGGATGATGGTAGTTCATGACCTAGAAATCAGGCACTTAACAATCAAAGGTGATTCACAACTTATGGACAACCAAGTGACTAAGGTCTACGCATGTAAAGCCAAATGCTTACAACCATACTGTGACCTAGAAATTAGGCACTTAACAATCAAAGGTGATTCACAACTTATGGACAACCATGTGACTAAGGTCTATGCATGTAAAGCCAAATGCTTACAACCATACTGTGACCTAGGACCTAGGGAAGTAATTGTTACAACAACTCATATATGTTGATATCCAACACATACCCTAAAACAAGAATTCCATAGCCAATGCACTTACAATGTAAGCCCTTAGTGTGATGCTAGATGTATTTAGTAAACTGTCCATCTTAACCATGGATTTTCCTACTCCCATCACATAGAACACTAAGGATACCTTTGTGGCCATCATTCATACTACTCCTCCCAAGGAGTGATATGACGATATTGAATTTTATCTTATGCATGGTGAATCCTCACAAGGCATGACCACTGCTTAGAAGGACATTGTATGCAAGTGATCAAAGTAGTATGTCATCAAAGGTGATAACACATTATGTCAACAACCCTATAATGGCATATGCCTAAAGTGCTTAGGTAAAAATGAAGTCAAAAAAATCCTAGAGGAGGTTCATGAGGGTATTTGTGGAGAGCATATAGGACCCAGAGCTATGACTGCTAGGATTAGATGGTAAGGCTACTATTGGCCCCATATGGAAAATGGATACCTGTAGAAGGTTAAGTGCTGTAACACAAGAAAATGGTATAGCAACCTCATACATGTACCACCAATTGAGTTGCATACCACTCATATAACATGGTCATTTCAATGATGAGGGTTGGTTATCATTGGACCTATAATGCCTAAGTCTTTTGTAGGGCATAGCTTCATCATCACCACAACTGAATACTTTACAAAGTGGGTTTAGGTTATTCTCCTAAGGAAGACTATATCCAAGCAAGTCTACAAATTCATCCTAGACAACATTGTAGCTCATTTTAGCATACCCATGATCATAGTTATAGATAATGAACCACAATTTAGTAGTCATGAAACAAAACATTTCTATCATGACCTAGGCATTAACCATTCTTTCTCATCACCTTATTACCCTCAAGCCAATGGAGAAGTCGAAGCAAAAAACAAGGCCATCATCAACTTTCCCAAGAAGATACTCAACAATAGCAAGCACAAATGGCATGAGTGGCTTGTTCATGCATTATGGGTATATAGAAAAACCTACCACACAATAACTAGTATGATCATTTACAACTTGGTTTATGATTATGAAGCTATTTTACCTCTTGAATTGTAGGTGCCATCGCTTCAAGTAGCCTTGACCAACTTCATCAATTATGAGCATAACAAGGAGTTGTAGACAATAGTCTTAGACTTGGTAGAGGAGCAATATATGCACGTGCTTGCTCATATCAAACACTATTAAGAGAGGCAGAAGTGGCAGTGTCACCATAACTTGACCATGCATAAGATAAAGGAGGGTGACCTAGTCCTCAAATCCATCCATGAGCATGCAAACAAATTCTTAGCTAACTAGAAAGGATCCTTCATTATCATCAAAGCCTACAAGAATAGAGCATTTAGGATAGCTGACATGAATAGAAATGATCTAGCTAATATAGTTAATCATTCCTATCTAAATCCATACTACATGTAGTTGATAATCATCAACAAGTGAGCCTACTTTCAATGGCCTGTTAGGGCCTTAAACTAGTATCGTGGCCTACCGTGGCCTTAAACTAGTGACTTTAGTGACTTGGATAGCTTGGTTTTGTTATCTCATGTGGCCTATCTACATTGTAGCATCATAGTATGTAATGGTGTTTTGTATTCTTTGTTGGTACCTCTTGAATGAATCCTCTAGGCACCAACAAAGAGGGACCATTGAAACACCACAAAATTTTGTATGTTATAGCCAATTTCCATCATGTATCTTTCACCCCATGAAACCCGAGATAAAACTTCATTATAAACGTAAATATTGTAATCCATGAGAGGAAATATCACATATTCCATACTTTTGGGGCTAAAAATGCCTCATAAGAGGTCAACGCCTCATTCCCCAAGTGAAAAAAGTTACTTAGTATCTATATTTAGGCTTGGGGGTCAAAATTACCTATTGGAATGCCAAAAATGGTAATTTGATGGGTTTTATGGGGGGTATACATTTTTCTACGTTGGAAAAACTTACCAGGGATAAATCTCACCTATCCCCTGCATGGAGAAGTGAGGAGTTTTCCCTCAGCATGGAAACTTTTCCCCCAACATGGAGACTACATGCATAGCTTGCAAACCTTTCCCCCTCAGCATGGAAACTTTTCCCCCAACATGGAGACTACATGCGTAGCTTGCAAACCTTTCCCCCTCAGCATGGAAGTTTTCCCCTAGCTTGGGGGCTCTACCGCCAGTGTGGAAAATGCATGCCCCTAGCATGGAAGCCACAAAAGCCAAATTTCAACAGTCCATGGACTCCAACATTGACTAGCCACTTTAGCAAGGATGGTAGAAGGCTCAACATCAAAGACCTATCTTTAGCATAGGAGGTGTGCCCCCATTACTATTTATAGTAAATGGAATGGCCATGGGAGGAAGGCAATTACTATATATTGTAACCCTCCAAATTTTGCCACCCATCTCACATGTATGAGGCAAAAATTTGTAGTCATTGTGTAGCCAAATTACAACCATTTTACAGCACCATTCATGGCCTAAAACCTATAGAAACTAGCCCTAAACACCATTTACAGGTTCAACAATTTTTGGCAAGGTTCCACAATTTCTACTTTTTACGCAATCTAAGACTTTTGGGTAATTCCACACTTGGGCATTCTCAAGCACTCAAAAGCTCTTGCAATCTTCCATGCTTGCATTCTCTTGAACACCAATGTTGAAGCACTATAACTCTATCACCTTGAGATTTGTGAACTTTTTCTATCAATGCTACATTTCTAAGGCTCCCAACCCCTAGCATGGAGCAATCTGGTAGCTAAATTCCTCACTTTTCTCACCCCCTAGTAGTAACCCAAGTTACATATCTATAGTTTGTAGCAGAGGAGATTCAAATGCATGAGTGACTTGGTATTTGGATCATGGAGTAGATCACATTGGCTTCAACAAGCCTTGAATTCCTACCTAAGTGAACCTTCCTTTTCTCTATCATAGGCATTTATTGTACTCATTCCTGGAACTATTTCTTTATTATTTTAATAAAGTTTTAAATTTTCATTTTTGTGTGCAATCTGCATTTGTTTTTCCATTCTACATATGTATAATTTTTTCATTATTATTTCCATCATCCGTTTTGCATTTCATAAGTCCCTAGGTGATTTTTTGGACCATCCAAGGTATCCTAAATCCCATTTTTTCAAAGGCCTTTGGAATTCAAGGTTAAGGCTACTACACTAGATTCATCAATTTTCCAATGATCAATTTTTCTAGTTGCAACAATTCCTATCATGACACACAATGGTGAAGAGAAAATGTTGAAACTAAGCTCCTCACTAGAACCTCAATAGGCTCAGGACATCACCAAGGTTCTCTAAGATAAAATTAATGTATTTGCCTAGTTGTATGAGGATATGGCAAGTCTTCACCCATACTTAGTGCAACATAACATCATACTCAATCCTAGTATTAGGCCAGTTAAGCAAAAAGTTCACAAGATTAGACCAAATTTAGCCTTAGCAGTTCATGATAAGATCATGAAACTATAATATAGTGTGTTGGAAAGCCATAGTAGCTAAGTTTAATCTCCATTACATCTCTCAATCCTCAACCAAAGGTCAAGCTATAATTACATAACTTACTTTTTCCCCTATGGAAGACCATGTTGCCATTGACCCTAAATTCCCTAATGAGCATGTCAACATTCTCATCAAAGTACCCAAGGACTATGAGGTAATCATACACTTTGATAGATCTTCAACCACCCATGGAGCTAGTGTTGCTACCATCATAACATCACCTTCTAGTGTAATCCAACCCTTCACTTACCATTTTCAATTCCCATGTATCAACAATGTGGTAGAGTATGAAGGATTAATCAAGGAAATAATGGTAGCTCATGACCAAGGAATCAAACACCTAATGATAAAAGATAATTCAAAACTTGTGGTTAACCAAGTAACAGAGGTTTATGCATGTAAAGCCAAGCATTTGCAACCTTATTGTGACCTAGGTAAGAAATTGATGGAACAATTTGCAGACATTAACATCCAACATATACCCTAAACCGAGAATACATTAGTTGATGTCATTAAAACCTTAGTCCTAAGTGTGATGTCTGATATCCTTAGCAAGTTACCTTCCTTAACTATGAACTATGCTATTTACATTATGTATAATACTAAAGGTATCTCTATAACCTCTGTTAATAGCACTCCTCAAAAGGAGTGGTATGACAATATCAAGTTTTTCCTAATGCATGGTAAATCTCTACATGGCTTGACTACTTCTCAAAATAAATTTGTACATAAGAGATCAAAACATTATGTCATCATAGGTGATAACACATTATGTTGATGGTCTAATGATGGTATATTGTTAGTGTGCTTGGGAAAAATTGAAACCCACATAGTCCTTGAGCAAGTTCATGAAGGTGTATGTGGGGGACAAATAGAACCTAGAGCCATGGCTACTAAAAATAAATGAATAGGTTATTACTAGCCCTATATGAAAATTGACTACCTGCAAAAGGTTAAAAATTATGATACCTATCAAAAGCATAGCAACCTAATACAAGTACCACCAACTGAGTTACACACTACTTAGATAACTTGGTCATTTGAATAGTGGGGACTTGAAATTATTGGACCTATAACACCTAAGTCTTTTGTAGGGCATAGATTCATCATCACTACAACTAAATACTTCAAAAAGTGGGTTGAAGCTATTCCATTGAGAAATAAAACATCCCAACAAGTCTATAGATTCATACTAGATAACATAGTAGCCCATTTAGGCATACCTTTGATCATAGTCATAGATAATGAACCATAGTTTAGTAGCCAAAAAATGCAAGCCTTTTGTCAATACCTAGGCATTAAACATTTCTTCTCATCACCATACTACACTCAAGAAAATGAACAATCTAAAGCTAGCAATAAGGCCATCATAAACTTGCTGAATAAGATGCTAAATAATAATAGTTGTAAGTGGCATGAGTGGCTTGTTCATGCACTTTGGGCCTATTGAACTACCTTTCAGACCACAAACGAAGTAACCCCATATAGCCTAGTTTATGGATTTGAAGTTGTTTTGCCTCTTGAATTGTAGGTTTCATCCCTCAAAGTGGTGCTATCAGACTTCATCAATGATAAGAAAAATAAGGAGTTACGTACCATTGACCTAGATTGAATGGAGGAGCAGTGAATATAAATGCTTGCTCACATTGAGTGATATCAAAAGAGGCAAAAGCAACAGCACCATCATGACTTGAATAAATGAAAGATCAAGGAGGGATATCTAATCCTTAAGGCTATTTGTGAGCATGTGAACAATTTCTCAACCAACTAGGAGAGGCCTTTCTTAGTCATCAAGGCTTATGAAAATGGAGCCTTCAATATGGCAAACATCGATGGGAATGAATTGGACAATCTAACCAACCATTTCTATCTCAAACCTTATTACATCTAACATGATTTTTTTATAGGTACAAATTGGCTATTAACATCAACAACCCTTACAAATTATCTACCATAAACATTCTATGTTCTTCATTTTCCTTAAGGCTTGACATACCAAAAGGTCAACAAGTTCATCCTTTTTTCTAAGCCTAGCACAAGCTAGTGATAATCAAGATATACTTCTAAATAGGTTTTAGTGGATTTTAAAATTCTATTATCTTTGGAACATGGGAAATTCATAGACATGGCATGACTATGGTAAATTTGTGGTTACATTTCCTTTAAGATGTGGGATAATCACAAGTCACACTAAGATCAAAATCCTTATTTAAGAATAGACATAAGTGTGTTGTAAGTCATAACCAAGGTTTTGGTCTTCTTTAGCATGTAAATTCAAGTTATAAAGTAGAAAATGTGATGCACCATGAGAGATGATTATGCTAGGTCTTGAAAATATACTATTTGGTATGATATTCATGTATTGTGATTATGATTTGCTATGGTTTGCATATAAGTGTTGACATATTTAGCACTAGTTATTTAGAATCAAAGTTATATGGATAATTTATCAATCATCGATTTACGATGTATGATTCTGTGTATGAAATTACATGATTGAATAATGTGTATGGCTTGAATGATATGTATATGCATCTAGTAGTGTTATTCTTGTTTATAAGGATTAGTGTGTTTGGATGATATGTTGGTCATGTGGTTTTCATACATTTTAATTGTATGCATTGGGTGATTTTTTTATTGTATATGCATGTATGCTTGTGGTACCAACATAATGGTGTATACCTATTTATGATGAGACATACTAGAGGAGTTGGATAAATCCATACTAGAATGCATCAGTAAGGCTCATATCCCAGTCCTCATGCAAGGAGTGGAAGAGTATAAGTTTATCCTATGATTAATATGAAATCTTAGAAGATTAAAACATCCACAAATTTACCCTTTAGAAGGATAGTGGAATAGGGCTATAGATGAAGAAGTAGACACTAACACTGATTGTAATATCAAAAATGAGACTAATAAAATACATGTAGATAGTATTATAAAATAAGTACTTATGTCAAAGATATTATATTATAAATAGAGTGTTGATGTGTCAATTAACATAGATATGCTTGGATATGTGATGTTTTATAAGGTTGTGAATTGCCACAACTATTGGATGTGTTATGTAATATTTATTTTGGAGATGTGACATCTTATGGGGTTGTGACTTGCCACAAAGGTTGAATGTGTTATGTGATATATATGCTTGAATATATGATGTCTAGTGAGGTTGTGGCTTTCCACATGAATTATATGTATTATGAAATATGCATGCATGCTTTATGGTTTATGCTTGATAATAGAATGATATTTTTATTTTGTGTTTTATGTGTTACATAGTCTAAATGTGTATATATTGATGACATTTACCATATGCACATTTGGTATAGTCATGTTATGTCATGTGTGGCTTTATTATGTTATATATGATGACGTGATCAATTATGATATTAAGTGATTGTTATGTATCATTGAATATGATACTAAAAGTAGATATTAGATGTAAATGCAAATGACTAGGATGATGTAATGAGATGTTTGATATGTGGTGTAATAACCTTGATGCAAGTTATCAAAGGTCCCACACCTCATCTCTAATACAACATCAAACTACATCAATAGGGGATGTGTAAAGGCTCCCACTTATTCTTTTTATTAACACTATTTATTTACAAGTGATGAAGCTACAACTTTAGGAAGTCCAAGAACCTAATAAAGGTATTTGTAACTATTTTTTTATGGTTCTATTCATTCTGATATACATGTAAGCAATTGACATGTTAGCTAATAGTTTTGATTTAGTTTCCCATGAGTCATGATGATGTATATGATGCATGAACTCATGTTAGCTCTATAGATTGATATCTTATGATGGCTCAATGAGATAGTGGTACCTGGATAGTTGGTGATGTACCTTGATCATTATGATCTTAGGTATGCTAGTTGTGGCTTGATGTTACAATATCTTTGTTTTTATGCCTATTATATGTATTAAAATATTAGAGGAGTGATTTATGTACTTATGCTACATTTTCAATCCATTTATATGCAATGTTAGACAAGCATGTGATAGCATGCATTAGTGAACTAGTTTATCCTTTATTTGGTATGGGATAGATAAGTGGGATGTTACATAGTGGTCTTAGACTAGGGTTATTTGATTAGAGCATGATATATTATACTAACATTTGTGATTGAAAGACTTTATGATGTCATATAGGCTAGAGGCCTCAAACAAATAGGATTTCAATGATAGAGGTGATCATACAAATGCTACTTAAATGCCTCCAAGTACCTAGGTTGTAGATACTTTAAAAGATAGTCAAATTCATCCCCAAAACATAGGAGTATATGATGTTTATTTGGGACTATCAAGGTATTTAATGCAATTACTCCAGTGGTATATGGCTAGGATGAGTACTACTCCACCTTCTTTGCTAGCTATTTGGGAATTTGGAAATGGTAATGATAGTAGTATAGGGAAGTCAACTTTTAGGGGAAGTGAAATGGATCAACCATTTGTTGTAGTGGACCACCTATTAGACAACCCATTATTCAGGATTACATGATAATTATGGCAGTTCTTGTAGCAGTTCTTACTGGGAAGACTCCTGATTTAGCAAGCAAGATGATGGAAGGTAGTAGTGGGAACCATTGAGATAATGAAAGGACCACCTAATTTCATATCTTGGATTTGGATTAGGGTGAATAGATGAGCATGAAATGATAGCATACTTAATAGAGATAGAGAGGTAACTGCTCCTAAGTTCATAGGAAAGGTGATGATTACTAGATATCAATTATGGAAGCTATCTCCAAGATGGATCATGGATTTGTTATATGCTACTAATATGGCCAAATGAAACATGTGAAGACAAGGTGCCAAAATTACATTGTATGTGGGAAGTCTTTACATTAGACTAAGAAGTACCCAAATTAAGTAATTGATGCCAACAAAGAGTATAAATTTGGATTCTTAGAGGCTAGTAGGCAAGAACACCTACTAGACAAGATGATAGAGTGGATTAGAGAGCTAAGGACCAAACCTTTACTCTAATCACCCAATCATTAGAGGTTGTTCTTAAAGAAAGTAGAGAGGAAAGAGGTATAATCTTAGATCATATTATGCTAATTTATATGCTTTTGGTATTAATTTATATGATATTCAAATTACCAAGTTCAAGAAACTAGAAATAATCTAATGATTATTAGGATACCAAAATAGATGCACACTATGAGATATGATAAAATCCATGATGTCATGCATATATGATATACCTAAACTATAAAAAATATAAATATAGAAGAATAGTATTAAATGATGTATCTCTATTATTAGATGTATATGTTGCACACACTCTACATTAGAAAGAACTAAAATTAATACTTCTATTGGTTAAGGGAAAAAATCATGTTAATAGCATGAAAAAACACAACAATTCATTAACACTACTGAAATGATGTAAAAAACTAAATTACTTATAACAAAATTTAACTAGCAAGCACCAACACTATGATAGTGTACTACAGACATACATAGTATTAAAATATAGACTTTTTTGACATGTTAAGCTTCATAAAATACATCAAATCTTTAATGCCACCCCTCATGCTTAACATAGAGATTAAGAATATTTCCTTACTATTCAAAATTAAATTCTTAACATTCATAAAATGGGTAATAAGTAGAAACTTCACTACATTATTAGTCTCCACAATATTACATAAATTAGAGATTTATAAGGATACTAAATGGTTATGGAGTACTGCTCTAAAGTAGAATTTTCCTTAAGAAAATGCATTTCATAATGACCACCATATGACCATGAAAACTACTATTTATATCTCTAATTAGTAAAGTTAATATTACTCTAAGTACAAGATGATGATGAGCAACTTTTATTTTCTAAACGAATGTTGTAAATTATTCTAGTCATTTTTAAATAATTCCTAAAATAAAAGAAAAATGACTAGAGATATCATGGGGTAGTCATATCCTTAAAAATATATTATAATATAAGCAAATGTAAAATCATAAAAAATAAATAGATTCTTATTATGAAAAATTAAAATTAAATAACTTCACTATCTAACATGAGATTATAAATATGTTTATGCAAACAAAGAAATTAAGTAACTTGAACCATCAATCAACAAAGGAATCTATATTTGCATTCATAAGATTATCAAAAACTTTTAATGATGACTCACACTATGAATTTGGTATGGAGTCCTTTAAATGGACTCTTCAAAAACCATAAAAGTTTCAAAATACAATAGTGAAACTTCCTTAGTAGACTCTTGAACTTCAATTTCAGTTACATATTTTGTAACTTCACTTAAAATTCATTATAAGTAGCCATAATCAATGGTGGCATCACAGTGGTAAATAGTTAAAGCACACAGCCTTTACCACGAAAATTTTAACAAATCTTTATAGTAAGCTATAAAACTATAAGTTACTACTTGGTCCTTTAGATTACTCAATGTGGCTTCTAATTTCTTCCACTCTATCCTAGAGGTATCTGATAATTTATTCTTTTGAGTAGTTAGATCTTTCACATGGTTTCATAAGTCAATATCCTCTTGGAGTTCATAGTTCTTGTTTTGCATTATAAGCTTGTCACCCTCTAACTATAGTTCATACTGTTAATCTCTCTAATCTACTTATAAGCTTTGTCTTAGTACTAGAACCCATGATATTCCTTACTTTATTTCTGCTAATTCTTAAGTCTATTTCATTACAAATTTAACACACCTTTAACCTCTCCTTTAAAATTTATAAAAGTTTTACCATATTTCTTCTTTTCTTGATAAGAAAACATTAAATTTTATGTGGATCCTACCTCAATAGACTCCAAAAAGGATCCATTCCAGAAACTTTCTAAGCAAAATTCAACTTAAAAGCAAGAACAAGATAATGAATTAGACAAATTTTCACTTTTTATATGAAACTCTCAATAAATAGAGAATTACATAAAATATGAGCCGAGCTCAACTTAAACCTCTCCCAAGAATCTTAAAGGTCACACATATCCCCTCTCAATCCTCAGTTTCTCACAATGGAGCTAAACCCCAAAACAAGACACTTGTAAGAGATTCTATTAACCTCTCTCAAGTGCTCTTCCTTGCCTCTCACTCAAATACTTCTTGCACAAGCTCTCAAAAGACTTCTCAAATCTCTCACTTTTACTCTTCTCCTTGAGAGTAACCTACTTCCTCTAATTAGCCTAATTAGTCTTCTCCCTTAGACTCTTATTGATAGCTTCTTGGTGTGATCCTTCGTCTTCCCTCCAATCTGTCATTGGATTTGACGTCTGTTAAAATTTAAATTAGATGTCTAAAGGAAATAGTAAACGTCTATTCCAAGATCAGAGATTCCAAAGTAAACATCTATAAATCAAGTTAAATTTCTTAGCTTAGACATCTTGAGAGTGTGTAGACATCTAATATGTAGTGTAGACATCTAACTATTAGGGTAGATGTCTATCCTACTAAGGCCAAAATTAAAGATGCTCATTTTGAGCTCTAGAACCTTTGAACACCTCCAAACAAGTCCCCATAGCCCTTGAAACCTCATAGACTCATCAAAATAAGACCAAAACACTTCCAAACATGGAAAAAAACCTTGGAATCATCATTAAAATGTCAACATAAGAAGACACACACAAAAACATTACACACACGTATCCAAGATACATTGAGGATTACTCAAGCACTGGGTAATGTCTTCATCATCTCTATCACCCTTAAAATGTCATGCTTAATGACCTTTCACAAGCTAGAAGACACCATTCCCTCATGACTTAAGGCCATTAATCCTATCATAATAATCAAAACTCAATACATCAAAAACATCATCAGAATAAGAATCATTTGAGGTTTTGATTTTGAGTTGCTCTTGCTCATGGAGGCTTGTCCTCATGTCCCACCATGTTTTCTTCATTTGAGCATCTTCTTGAAATTCTTTCCTTGCATCCCCATGATGACTCAAACCTTCAACAAATGAAGAATGAGAAAAATAAAAAGGATTAGGCTTCCTTAACCCAACATCCTTTCTTCCCTTCTTTTTCCTCTTCTTCACCTTCTTTCTTTTGGTGTTTAGAAGACTATAACTTAGCTTCCGTTTACCATTAGCACCACAAAAACTTGGATTTCATTCATGCTACTCATCCATTTTATAGCCAAGATAATCAAATTCATCACTATCAATGTTCTCACCAACATTAATAATGATCTTCTCACAATGACTATGCCAATAGCCATCATCATCAAAACAAATTATCATTATTGGTCTTCCTCTCACTAACAATGGCATCCAAAGTCACAGCATGACTCTCATTCTAATGATAATCATCACAATGATTATGATGCTCATCATTATCATTGAACAAACCACTACCAAGGTAAAGTGAAAAACTAGCATCCATCACACTAGCTTCAACATGAGAGACATTACTATCATTTGTAAGGTAAAGCTCACACTTACCTTTTCATGGCTTCTCCCAGTCATCTTTGGTTCAACTTTATCTTAAACATGTGGCTGTCCAAATTCATCAAAGCTTGAAGGTTCAAGATCCCAAATATGAATTCCCAATTCCAATGGCTTCTCCTCTTCAAAGGAATCATCAACAAGTTCTTCATTCCATTTTGGAGTTAACAACTCAAAATTTAAACTCTCCTCCATGGCTTTAACATCAATTTCATCAAAAACATCATCAAAGAAATCATTCTTCCATGTACCTTAACTAGAAGACTCACCTGTCTTCCATGAGATTTCCTCGACTTGGCTTAGAATCTTCTTTCCCTTACCACAAGGTATAGAACAATTGCAAAAATAATGAGTTTCATACCTTCTGGTGATGATCTTGACTCTTCTTGGAGAAGTCCCTTGATCTTGGTCATTCCTTTAATTTTGATCTTTCACCTCCCATAACTTATGAGGTAGGAACTCTCCTTGATCAATAGCATACACCATCTTGTACTATGAAGATAACTTCATCTCTTTAATGAAGCTCTTGGTTTCCTCTCTTGAAACCTTTGATTATTGAGCACTCCTTTTCTCAATAAGAGAAACTTGAGAACTTCTTTTCTCATTAATATCTCCTTCATCAAATCTTTCATCTTCTTCCCTTTCTTGATGGCTAGAAGATATATTCTCAATTCTTTTCAAAATATTTCTCAATTTAATATTGAATTTCTTCATATCCCTTATTCTTGAATTTTCTACAATAGCTTAGTGCTTGTAGGTCCTTACTATGAGAAGGACTTCTTACATTTCTACCACAAATACCTTAAAGGAACCTTTGAGCTCCTGAAGCTCTTGTCCAAGCTCTTGATTTTTCTTCTTCTTAAGAGTCATATCTTTCATAAGTCTAAAGATAAAACTTAAAGTAATAAGAATTATATCCAAAATAAAATTCATAAATATCAACAACAATATTCCTTTCATTCAACTAAAACACAAATGTTCAACATAAAAGTGTAAATTTGAAGCAATTCACTTCAAACCCTATCCTTTCAAATCAATTGGTGCTCAAAAATCACAAACGAAACTTGATCTTACAAGATTCAAGACACTGTACCAATGTTAGGTTCTTCAAACACTAAGTAGCTATAAAGCCTCAAATTTTCTTTAAAATCTTGATGAAGATCAACAATTCAAGTATAGAAACCTCTAAACCAAATGCATATGTGTGGGTTCCTCTAAACCAAATGCTCTAATACCAATCTGATGTGAACCCTACCTCAATAGACTCCAAAGAAAGGATCCATTCTATAATCTTTCTGAGCAAACTTAAATTTTTAAGAATGAACAATACAATGAATTGGAGAAAATTCTCCTTTTTATAAGAAAATTCTCAATATGTAGAAAATTACATAAACGATGAGTATCCAAGCTTAACTCAAACCTCTCCCAAAAAATCTTAGAGGCCACAAGTGTCCCCTCTGAATCCTCAATTGCTCACAATCAAGCTAAAGCTCAAGATAAGACACTTATAAGATATTCTATTAACCTCTCTCAAGTGCTCTCCCTTGCCTCTCACTCAAACACTTCTTGCACAATCTCTCCTCTTGCACAAGCTCTCAAGAAACTTCTCAGATCTCTCACTCTTACTCTTCTCCATGAGACTAACCTACTTCCTCTAATTAGCCTAATTAGTCTTCTCCCTTGTGCTCTTATTTATAGCTTCTTGGTCTGATCCTTCATCTTCCCTCCAATCTTTCATTCAATTTGATGTCCATTAAAATCTACATTAAACATCTAAAGAAAATAATAGACAACTATCTTGAGATCAAATATGCCAAAGTAGACATCTATAAATCAAGTTAGATGTCTTGTCTTACACATCTTGAGAGTGTGTAGATGTCTAATATGCAATATAGACATCTAACTAGTAGTGTAGATGTCTATCGTGCCAGCACCAAAATTAAAGATGCCTATTTTGAGCACTAGAACTTCCATACATCTCCAAATAAGTCCCCATAGCCCCCAAAACCTTGTAGAATCATCAAAATAAGTCCAAGACACTCAAAAACATGGAAAAACACCTTGGAATCATTATCAAAAGGATAACACAAGAATACAAACACATATCCAATATACATTGAGGATTACATAAGGGTTGGTTAATGTCCTCATCAAAATATTTATATAATGCCTCATTTTATACCAAATTAGCATCAAAAAAATATTTTATTATTAACAATGAAATATTATCCTACTGATAAAACTCTTTATTTGAAAGCTCCAAGTCATGGGTTTGATTCTAGTAGGCAATACTAAGTTATAAAGTGATAATTGGACTATATATCTTGGGATGTACCTATATTACAATTATTTTAAGATTTCAACTCATCCTTCAAAAAATAATTTCTATTTTTATAAAACTATAATTTTAAACAATTAGGTGTTAACCTAGTGGTAAGACTCTTGATTTGAAAGCTCCAAGTTATGGGTTTGATTTTGGTAGACGATGTTGAGTTATAAAAGTTCTAATTGAACGATATTACAATTCTTTTGGGGTTCCAACAAACCCCACTTCCTCCCCACCCCCAATAAAACTATATTTTTATATTTTTTATGATTTTTAATTTATTTCTAGCTCATACTTCTAGAAGGTCTCTATTTAACCTTTTATTAATTATACTTTTGGATCTTAGACTTTATTATTAGCTAAGCTTAGCCATAACTATTATCTTAGATCTAGATATAGCCATTCCATTTGCTCATAGGAGATGCCAAATGGGCCAATCATAGTTACCAAATCATGTTAGAAAAATATTAAAAATATGTTTTAGAAATTAAAGTTTCTTTTTAATTTACTTTTTTCCATGAGAGTACCCTACCCAACATTGTTGAAACTTTATGAGATTATAACCAAACAACTTATCCATGAGAGCAATCTTTTGTCTTACCTTGCCAACATCTAGGAGATTAATCTAGGAAAGAATATTTTGCTAGATTGGATAATAGATGGCTAGATCTAGGCAACAAGGACTTGTGGCAAGTCATATTTTGAGATCTCGCTTTAGATCTTGTTTAGATCCCATTGTTGATCTATCATTTTACCTAGGATTTAGAGCTTGTTGGGGAGATTAAATCCTTGCAAACACCTCTTTCATAGTGTTATCAATTTCAAGTAGGATCATTGGTGTTTTAATCCTTTGAGTTTTCATTTTGTGTTCAGTGTGCATTTGCCTAGTCGATTTCATTAGCTCAACAATTGTTTGTCAATTTTCTTGAATTTTTAAGTTTGAATATTTTAATATTATTTTTTATAATTTGACTATTTTTGAAATTTATATTTATTCATGGAATGTTAATAAACATTTTCACTAATTTTGACCATGTTTTTCCTTCATTTCAAATTTTGTTGAAATTTTAGCTATAGAATTAGGCTTTTAGATACTTTTGCATGTTTTTGACCCTTCAGATGACTTTGGATGATGTTAGCCTACAAGGAAAAGTTAGTCTAAACACTAGCATGAATCACAAGGTACCCTTGCCTATCCATCATGACTTGGTTGTGAGGTCACAATGAATATTTAATTATATTTTTGGATTCATCTTGAAAAATGAAGCAACTTTTGTAAAGAGACTCATGATTTCTAGCTAATGAAAAATTTTGGAAACAACAAAAAATAATATTTTTAGGGCTTTTGGAACATCTAACAACCAGAATTCAACAACTATTAGTGTTTTAGTAGTTGTAGAAGCCTAGAATGACCCTAATAGGTATAGATATTCATTTTGAAATATTTTGATATTTTGCATACATTCATCTAAACTTATACTTTGGGTTCAAACTTTATTTGATATATCAAAAATTTTGGTTTGGCAACATTTCTTGGCCTATGTTTTAGATCTTATAGTTTGAACCTTTGGCATTTCGACAAATATAACTACTTCTATCTAACAAAATATGAGATTTAGGCTTACCAATCATTTAGCAATAATATGAATTTTAGTTTCATCAACTATATCCTTAATATGATATTTAGGCTTTCCAATTCATTGGTTTGGAATAGTTGACTTTGTTGGATGTTTAGGTTCATTTTTCGCCCTCTCTTCCACTTAGGAATTTGTTTGTTAGATATATTATTTGTTGGTTTGGTCAATTTAGAAATATGTGGGTTTTAGAATCATCAAAAATTTGATAACATGTGCATTTTAGACTTACCAAATATTTGATAACATATGAGTTTTAGACTTACTAAATATTTAATCATATGTAGATTGTAGACTTACCAATTTGATAATATGCAAGTTTTAGACTCACCAATCATTTGATAATATGTGGGTTATAGATTCACCAATTTTTTCATCCATTGGATAGATTAATGGGCAATGGTGGATTCTCATTTATTTGTTTGATTATTTATTCACATTTCTATTATTTAATGCATTGGTTTGATTTGTATTTTTGTTTTCTAACTTTTAGTTATAACTAATGCATATGCATGATCATCTAGCTACCTGATTCCTCTAGCCAAATCCATAAGGGAGTCTTTGTTGGTTTTGTTTACCCTACTTAATCTTAGGACTAATTTCCTTGGTTTTGCATGATTTTTACCTAATTATGTTAGTTTAAATGAGGATTTAGAGAATACTCCTAATGATAGATTCATGTTCTTAAGATTTTAGTTTAAGTTGGATTCTATCCTATAATATTTAGTTGGAATTATTAATTTGGTATTGGTTGTGGGACTTGTTTTATGGTTTACTTATTTTTGGTATAAAAAAATTCCATTTTGGATGTTAATTATGTTACATTTCATTATGCATTTTCTAATCTTATCAATTTAGGCAATTTTTGTACCAAATTCCTACTTGATGTAATTGTAAATAGATTTTTCTATCTATCTCATGTTATTCCATTAGATCATAATTCTTAATCTAAGGTTGAAATTTTTATTATTTTAATTCAATTTCTATTGTTATTTGCACATCACTATGACTTTTAATTTCTAGCTTCAATAAATAGGTTACGTCTTATTTTGATAGTTTATAGGTTAGGTTTGGTACACATGGAATTGTTCTCTTTATTTTATCACATTTTATATTTTGTTATGTATTTTTTCTTGTTCCTATGCTCTTATTTATGAATGCATAATGCTTTGCATGTTAGTTTTTCTTAACATCCATTTGATTTTAGTAAGTAGTACTTTATTTTTTTGTATATTTATGTATCTTATTTATGCAATGTCTTACTAGCATAAGCTTGGTTAGTAGGATGTTAAACATTATTTTAGAGCTAAAGCCTATAGTGAAATGTTGAGGAGTAATAAAATAGCTTTTGATGATACTTTGGCATAAAATGAGGTGTTGAATAAAGATTTAATAATCTTCTATCAAGAAAGAAAGAAATATGCCAAAGCTTTATAAAGTTTAAGGGAGAGGTTATATGTGGGCTAAAATTTGCAAAGAAGCAATCTCAAGAGTTAGCAACACCAAGAAAAAATAAACACTCTTATTTCTAGTATAGAGATGGAGATAGCAAATAAATTGGTGAAATTGATGGTGAGAATTATGGAATTGAAAACTGATAAACTGACAATGAAAAATATCATCTCTGAACTTTAAAAAGAGCTTGATGTAATGCAAAATTAAATAAAAGATCTTGTTAATCAAAAGAATGAGTTATTAGAGACTTTTAATGAAGAATAGAAGAAATTTTTGGATGACATGATGAGTAACCTATAGGAACAGGTTGTTAATGATGATTTTATAGCTTACTATAAAGAATTGTTAAAATTTATCCTTGGTAAAAGATGTGAGATTATAGTGAAGTTCAAGCTGAGATTTAGAAGATGTATGCTAATTTATAAGTAAAAAATTAGCTAAAAATATTCAATTGCTATCCTATAAAATTTCTATGATTCATGAAGAGTCCATGATAAAGGGAATTGCACCAAAATCAAAATCTAAATCATCATCAAATATTTTTTATAATATGAAACCTGCAAATATAGACTTATTTTTTGATTGGTGATTAAAGTTATTAAATTTTCTTGTTTTTATTTACTTACTTAACCTCTTGTGTTAGATGGTGAAGTTATTTAATTTTAATTTTCCATGACAAGCATATATTTTCTTTTCTATGGTTTAACATTTGATTATATTGTAATATATTTTGAAGAAAATAATTACCCCTCATATATTTAGTTATTTTCTTTGCATTTGATGAGACGCGACATGCATAGCACCACGATATCGCGGCCACCATGATATCGCATCCCCTTCATTTCTATAAATAAGAGGCGGCACTCCCTTCATTTCCCAATCCTGGCTAGAAGTAACGAAGCTCTGGCAGTTTGAACACTCCAGCGTTAGATTAATTTCTCATGTGCCCGTAGTAGGAGTCCTAGAGTGAACGGCTCTTTATTCGAGCAACTTTGTAACCTGAACACAAGTTGTGTACAGAAATAAAGACGAACTTGATTGGATAAACCTTGCAGTACATGGTTTTATTTTATTGTTATTTATTGCTTTCCTAGTGCGTACGAGTACGACTTGATTACGAGCATCTACGGATGTGTA
>MNCI01013066.1:193731-231277 GCA_015680685.1 Gnetum montanum
AACGATTAACCCCAAGTGTTTCTTGTGGTGTTAAGGCATTTAGTCTGCGGAGTTCGACCGGATCGCGCGTGCACGCTCGTATTCGTATGGTTGAGTGTAGGGGTACCTCGCCACTCATCAAAAATATTAGCTTTACTAATTATAGATATAACTAGTGATTTTCTTGATCATATGGTTCTCATTATGAAATGCATTTTCTCAAAAGGAATTCTACCTCGGAGCATTACTCCACAATCATTAATCGTGATTATAAATATCTAATTCATACAGTGTTATGAAAAGTAATAATAAAGTGATGTTACTATTTATTACTTATTTCATAAATGTCATAGAATTAGTTTTATATTGTAAAGCAACATTATAATTTTCCATTTTAAACCTGAGAGGTGGTATAGAATAGTTAATGTATTTTATCTAGGTCAACATGTTAAACAAGGTCTATATTAATAACACTATATATGTTTGTCATGCATCATCACTATGCTCAATGTTGTCATGGTGTTGGTACTTGATAAGTTAAAATTTTTTCTAAGTAATTTAGTTATTTACATCTTTTAATTAATGTTAACTACTCATTATGTTTATTCTTTTTATTTTCATGATCATTTCCCTTAGCCTATATAAGTATTGATTCTAATTCTTTCAAGTGTGAAGCAATAACATAAGAATAACATATACATATTGTATATTATTAGTCTTCTCTATTCACATTGGCAATCATTCAAGTATGATATATGTAAGTAACACCATGGGCATTTTAGTATTAATGGTGTGTTTTAAATTTTATATTATAGTAGTCATCAAAGTGCTTTTAGTTTCTTGGACATGGTAATCTAAGTATCAAAAAACTTAATATGTCCCAGCCCTAGAAGCTTGTGAAGATGAATTTTATACTTATGTCTTAGTTCATTCATGTTTCAAAGGTAAATTGATGAAGAATTAAAGGATTTTTCAAGTTCATGTTTTTATGAATGTTTTACATCTTGGTCAATCTCTCATAAGAATTTATGTTTCTCTTGAGTTTTTTGCCTCAATTATGCTATAAGGAGATTAAACATCATGGATCTAGTCTAATCTACATGTCTAAAGATGCTAATTAATCCTAGGTTTTATCTAAAGTGTTCATTTCAGCCATTTTCTATTTTTGTTAAATCATGACCTTACCATGACTTGTGGTAAGTGCTTTCAATCAATTGTTATTGATCATGACTTATGTTTGAGGATCAAGAACTTAGAAGGAGGGCTAAATAAATTTCAAGCAATGAGACCCAATTTTTGCACAACAAATGTACCTGGTTCTCCAACTTGGATACATCCATACTCGGAGGGTAGAATTCTTGTTCCTTAAAAAAATGTGATTTCAAGGTTACAACAACCTTTACAAAACCTTGAACTCTACTAGGGGGGTTTTTACTTCGAAACACCCAACTCCTCAAGGTCCCAACAAGCTCAAAATATGTTTTCTCTCAAGAAGCACATCCAAACCCTCAAGTCTTACAGTAGAAGATAGAAAGATCAAGGAAGAAAATGAACTAAGCTTTTTGACTCAACAATGCAACAAACAATAAATGAGAAAGAAATGAACTACAAAAAAATATCCAAAGATGTATACAATAGTTACTTAATTACATAAACAATGTTTGTACTTTTATAATTGGGATCCCTTTCTTTTATAGCCTTTTCATCTCTATTTTTTCATTGGAATCCATACAATAGCTAGTTGAGATGTCTTCTACGAGACTAAGATATCTTAATGTATTTTCTACCTTGCAAGTGAGACATTATATCTAGCCTGAGATGTCTTGGGTGAGACGTCTTGGCTTGATTCAAGACATCTGGCCTAAGCTATCTTCTATAAGATGTCTTGATAACACTTGAGACATCTCCTATTTTATGAAGTCATCTTACTTAAAACTAGAGCTTCTCAATAGAGACATCTTGTAGTAGTGTGAGATGTCAACATCTTCTTTGGAATTTGAGACATCTTGCATCCTTGTGATTTCCTCCAAATCTTTGCATCTTCTTATTGGACTTTAGCATTCCACTTTATCAATTCATCCTCTTTTCTTGGTATCTTTAATATGTTTTATTTACTTTCCTTAGACCTACAAGATCTTACAAGCCCACTAACAAATTCTCCATTTTTCAAGGTTTTGACATACCAAAGGTCAACAATCTCCCCCTTTTTGGTGATGTTCAAAACTTAAGAAAATGGATTAGCATAAAAATGGACATATATATAATTTTCATTATATAATTATTCATGCTTAGATAAAATAGTAAATTTCCTATGGTAGCAAGGCTGAGAAAGGAAAATGGGTTAAAAGTGAATATTCACTCATTCATCAACAATAGTCTCTAGAACTAACAAGAGTAAGTCACATCAAATATCTACCCAAATTTCTATCCATATTTGTACATATTCTCATAATATATGCTAGAACATGAATATCTTTAGAACCATTTACACCATATAATCTCAGCCATGTAATAATCATCTAGTCTCCATAAAAATACAAATGTTGAACACTAGAAATATAACATAGTTACTGAAGCTACTAGTCATCAAACATTACGATTAAACAGATTCACCAAACATAAAACTCTTCTTCTTTTTAGATAGCACCAAAAAAGAAATTATCATCAACCTATTAACCATTGACCTCAGTTTCATTGTTAGAATCAGATGCATCATTAGTAGGCTTGTAGGTTTCTTTCTCATCATCATCACTACTAGTACTGGAGTAAGAGATTTGTTGAATGTTATCATCATCATCATTAGAGGCTACTATAATTGGTAATCATCTAAGACAAAGCTTCATCTAAAAGTCAGAGAATGGAGAAGAACTACCATAAGACAAAGCCTACATAAAGGATGATGAAGTAGCTTTGCACTAATAAGTTTTGGAAACAACGTTCCCACTATGCTACTACACCAAAATGCTACCCATGATCTACTACTAAAAATACTATGATGCATCATTATTGCAAAAATGTTTGGAAGGTCTTGTAGAAGACTCCTCCTACATAAATGCATCTAGTGTTAGTTACTCAATGTGAGGGATGAGCTCCCCCTGGTCATATGCTATTGCTCCTACTAGTTCTTCTGAATCTAATGCATTTCACAAATCATAGGCTCAGGATGGCCTTGCTACTATAGAATGTCTAGTAGATTCTAGCTCTCCTTCACTTTCCATCCAATGAGGAGTCTCAACCTCATCAAACTAAAGATTACTTAGAGAAGGTGGAATACCTGCTAAATCCATTCTCTTACAAATGTAAGAGAAATTTCTCCCTATCTTTCTCATGGTTTTGGTAGTAGAGTGTAAGGAATTCTTTAAGGAAGACCCACTCAAGCACTAATTTACATGGACCATCAAAGTTAAGCTAAAGCTTGTGGTGGTGAAGATTTTTCTGGTGCCTACCTTTTATGTGCTTGATATGATGGAGGCATTATGGATTTTGTATGAGTTATACTATTCTTAGAGTACTCAGCAAGACTCCTTTTCCCTTTTAGAGTGAGAAGGTCTAGAATAGGAACATCTTCCTAGTGTGCAAGTAGGTTAATAAGAGGAGGATGTCCATAGATATGTTTTTGGGTGTACATGCCTAACATATCCCTAAAAATAGAATGTCCCAAATCTAGTGGTTGTTCTGTCAATAAACAGTATAACACAAATGCCTATGATGGGAGTAGATAATTATAACTATGATATTATACATCACAATAAGAGAAAGCATAGAAGCATATTGAGACATTTGATGTTGATATACCTTGCCATCTCTTAGAGAAACTAAGCTAGAAAATGTTGCATTACAAAATTCATCATATGTCATAGGAATGATACCATTTGTGAAAATATCATCCATAGTGTGAACTACAACCTTGTGCACATTAACACTATAACTTTCAAAAAAATTGTTGATGATTTGAGGAGATACTTGGACAATAACTCCCTTAACCATGGAAGTAAAATCTTGAATAGAAGAATTGGTAATAATAATGTTACTAAAAGACTCATGAACTAATACTTCAAGAATACACATAATTATAGAGATAATCGTTGCCCATCCTAGGATGTCAAAATATGATCATAATGCCTATCGATGACATTTACAAAAGTTTATATTTTGCTAAATTATAATATATAAAGAACGATTGTTCTCAAACATATTCTAAGCATATGTGAATCAAAATTGAGGCTTATATGAACTAGATTTTATTGTTGATGCTTCTTTAGTACCCTTGGAGTTTTGTGGTGATAGACTTGAAGTTCCTATCTTCCTGTGAGTCATAGAAACTAAGCTAAATAAAGTGTAGTTGCAGTGGGAAGGAAGCATTGGTCATTTGTGGAAGGACATCTTTGGCAAAAATGAAATGGAAAATGAGAAATAAACAAAGTGATTTATAAGAACACATCTTGGAAGGGTTTGAAGATGCATGTAAGACATCTTAAGAAGAAATAAGACGTCCTACCCAAACTAAGGATAAAATAGTTAAGAAGTTTTACCTTAGCTAATACATCTTAGAAAAGATGTATTGGTACTAGCATATTTGGTGAGACATCTCCTTAAAACAATGAGACATCTTAACTGAACTATAAAATCTTTGCTTAGGGCTCTTGAGATACAGAGATTTAAAGGTAAAACTGACTATGGAGAAATAGAAGATCATAAATGAATATGCCAAGGATGATTAAGTTGTTTTAACTAAGAATAACCAAAAGTGAGAGATAAAATTTACCTATACTATGTTTACATCATAAAAAATATTCATATAATGTGTGGTGCAAGTCAAGGAATAAATACAATTCTAGTCATAGTTACCAATACTTACCTTGCTTGCTCTAGGGTTCCTACTTAAGCAAGTTTATAATGAGGTCCTCTTGTGTAGAGTCCCTCCCTTTTTTTTTTAGGATATTTACCTCTTTTGACACCAAGATGCTTGTTTATATTCTTTTCCTCATCTAAAGTAGTTTTTTACAATTGTGTTCCATATGTCCATTACTATAGTAAAGAGAGATAGGTTTACTCATTTCCTTCTCATGTTTCTTAGGTGTCCACACTTGTTTAGCCTACAAGATATGCTTTCTACTCTTCTTTTGATAAGACCAAGTGGTTAAATCATAATGCCTTAATCATATGTAACAATATGATTGTATATGTCCAAATTTTCCTTAGAGATAGCACATAGCTTTTCTTGTTCATGTTGGTGATCCAAACCTAGGTGTGTATCTTCATTTAAGTGAAATGCTTATGGATGCATAATTATAAGAATCATTTTCCATTCCAATTTTATTGTTATGATCTCTTTTTTATCTTTGCGTAACTTGGTGCATCTCCTTATCTTTAATAATCTATTCATTGCTAGGCCTTATTCCTATTAATTTCTTGCTTATTTACTCATAATATAGGGTTAGCTTTTGAATCTCAACCCTTAGATCTAAGTTTTCCCTTTTTAGAGTGGAACATTCAGTATTAAGTTTAGTTATTTTTACTTCCTTGCTATGTCAAGTCTTTTTCATTTTGATACATAAATTTTAAAAAGAAATAATTTCATTACACAACATGTTATACCTTCCTTAATTATACCTTTAGATTCCTTGAATTTCTTCATGAAATCTCTTAGCATATGTCTCTCTCCTCATGTAGATGTCTCCCTTATGAGTCCAACACTACAACAAACCTATTTCATGAATTTTGGTATTTTATATGAGTTCAGTGTTTGGTTTTCTTGGTTTCTAATCTTCTTAAACTCTTGTTAGAATATACTATCTTTGTTTGAAAATTTATATTTTCTTTTACGCTCTCAAGTATTGGACACTCTTCTTGCATAACTATGTATTGCTTGGCTTAGACATTGGTTGGTTTGTGACTTCTCCTATAATATATCTTGAGCCTTATATTGTTGGAAATATAGTATACTTGTAGGAACTTTTTGATGATGATTTATCAATAGTTTTTTTATGTTTGGAATGGATTCCTTGGATTATTGGATTTCCTTGGTGAGTTAGATTCCTTTAGTTTGTTTATTGCCCACCACTATTAGTTTGGATTGTTATTTTTATGTTTTTTGGATGATTGGATGTTGGAGCTAGCATTGAGTTTGTGTGGGCAATTGGATATGAGCTCCTTGTAGATGTTTGTGCATTTGAACCCCACTGTTATGCATTGATATGGCTTTCATTATAGGTACCATCCTATGCAAGATGGTGATTCCATGGCTTATTAGTCTTCTTTGTTTGATGCCTCCAAAATGTTAGAAGTGAGTCCTAGAGACATTTCTAATACCGATATATGTTTTGATATGATTGCATGAGTCTTGGTAGATGCCTATCATTATGAAACCAATAATAAATCTATGCACATGATAAATTTTATATTAGTTTGAAATTTGATATTTGGTATCAAATGAATATTGATGAGTGGCGAGGTACCCCTACACTCAACCATATGAAACGAGCGTAGCACGCGCGATCCGGTCAAACTCCGTAGACTAAATGCCTAAACGCCCCATGGAACACTTGGGGTTAATCGTTCGTTGTCTTCCCAGACTTACTTGTTGTTGTCATGGTGTATGGTTAAGTAAGTCCAAGGTATATGATTTTTTTGGTATTTTACGATTTCTCTCCTATGCTAAATGGTGAAGGGTTGAGAAACTAAAACTAACTCTAACTACAGCACTAAGTCCTAGCATCAGCATCCATTCCCACTTGCCGTACACACCCTAAACTATGCAACTGTGGCTACCAAACACTAATCGTTACTGGGATTACCACACATAATGCATGTGCTCTAAGAGGTCGTACTAAGGCACCTAACTAACCCAAGTGTGACAAGCAACCGATTCCTTGACTAGCCGTACACATCCGGAGATGCTCGTAATCAAGTCATACTTGTCCCACGTTCTAGGAGGAAAGGGTGAGAGAATCTAATCGCGATGAGTAGCCGATTCCTTGGCTAGCCGTACACGTTCGTCAACGCTCGTAACCAAGTCGTACTCATGCCCCGTTACTAGGAAAGCAATAAATAAAATTAATTAAACCTATCCATGCACTGCGAGGTTTATCCACAAAGCTCATCTTTATTTTTGTACACAACTTGTGTTCAGGTACAAAGCTGCTCGAATAAAGAACCGTTCACTTGGGGGACTCCTACTGCGGGCACATGGAAAATATTCTATCTCTGGGGTGATCAATCCGCTAGAGCTTCGCTACTTTATGCCTAGGATGTGAAATGAGGGGAGTGCCACCTCTTATTTATAGATTTGTTGGCGGACCACGATATCACGTACGCAATATCGCAGGGAACGATGCGATATCACGTACGCGATATCGCAGGGGATGTGATATTGTGGCCTATGCAATTCACGTCTTATCAAATATGCATGCCGATAATTGATACACATATGACACTAAGTGTAGCGTGTGCTAGCCTCCATGTTTGCAGTGACAATTGAATTTGGAAAATCATGGTATTAGTAATGTTTGGTGGTTAGATATTTGGCTATATATTTATTTCCTTATATAGATGTTCTTGAGCTAACATGTGTTGCATGATAGCTATGATCCTTCTAACTCCCATGAGATCTACCCATTCTTTGGTTGGATATGGCGTCAAGATTCCTCACTCAATTTATATTGATATTTCCTTTTATTTACAAGTTGATCAGATTGGATGGAATTGGAGATCTTGGATGGTTCACTAATTTGTTTCTAGTTTGATTTATGATGTTATATTCTTAGATTTGAGCTTTGGTTATTTATTTATGAGATATTTCAATGTTGTGTTAGACATTATTTTCCTTTTTTTTCTAGCTATTAGATTTATGCATTTTTTATGGGCTAGACCTTTCATATTTTGCTAATAATATATTTATGGAGATTCAAATTTGTAGTTTATTTAATTCCCTTATCTATTTCATATTTTCGGCAAATGTTTTACTTTATTTTTGATGAGTGGCGAGGTACCCCTACACTCAACCATACGAATACGAGCGTAACACACACGATCTGGTTGAACTCCGTAAACTAAGTGCCTACACGCCTCATGGAACACTTTGGGTTAATCATTCGTTGTCTTCCTAGACTTACTTGTAGTTGTCACAATGTATGGTTAAGTAAGTCTAAGGTATATGATTTTTATAGTCTTTTTATGTTTTATCTCCTATGCTATTGAGGTGAAGGATTAAAGAGACTAATTACTAACTCTAACTAATGAACTAAGTCTAATTTAACCTAGCATCAGCATCCATTCCCACTTACCGTACACACCCTGAACTAATGCAACCGTGGCTACCAAACTCTAGTCGTTGCTGGGATCACCACGCGTAACACACATGCTCGAAGCAGTCGTACTGAGACACTTACCTAGGAGAGAAGGGTTGAGAGAGAAAGCAGTAAATAATAGATAATAAATAACAATAAATAAAATCCTAATTAGCCTATTCCATGCACTTCAAGGTTTATCCAAGAAGCTCATCTTTATTGATGTACACAAACTTGTGTTCAGGTACAATGTTTGCTCGAATAAAGATCCGTTCACTTCAGGACTCCTACTACGGGCACATGGAAAATATTCTATCTCTGGAGTGATCAATCTGCCAGAGTTTCCCTACTGTCTAGCCTAGGATGAGGAAACAAGGGAGAGCCACCTCTTATTTATAGATATGATAGTGCACTGCGATATCATGTACGCGATATCGCGTACGTGATATCGCGGGGGAGGATGCTATATTGCGTACATGATATCGCGAGGGATGTGATATCACATGGGCCACGATATTGCGATATCACATCCCATCATAGCCCCATGACTAAATGAAAACTCATCCTTGAGTTCTTTACAATAATATCAAGAAGGTATGGGATTATTGACTCAATGGAACTAATGGGATGACATGTGAACGGATCATCATTACAAGACCTAACAAAACTAGTGTTCATGACAACAAGGGTGAACACCTTATTACATTGACATCAAGCCTCATTTGGTAGCTAAGAGAGAAGAGAGAAAGAAGTGTTGTTGCTGCCAACGCCAAGATTGCACCTTTTGTTGTCCATACATAAGCGCGCGATCGATCTTGCTCCTTACATAGCTGCTTCAGCACCACTCCATTCCAAGTGCTCCCTCCAAATCTAGTCTGTTGTTTCATGATCACCATCTGCACACACAACACAGTTTTATATTAGCAAGGGTAATTGAATCATCATGTAATTGATACCTTGCTTCAGTGTAAGTCCATTGGCTAGGTTGTGGTATGGCTGATACGAATCTAGAGATATATTAATGATGACTACCGAAGGTGTAGGGGATAGGAAAAAATCAAAAAAAATGGGGCTAGGAGAAAATCAAAAAAATCAGGCCCCATACCCCCATGACTAATTGAGAACCTCTGGTAGCATTAGAATGGAGAAAGAAAAGGAATAAGAAAGATAGATAAAAAGGGACAACTATGACATCAATGAAATGGATGTCAAGATGGAAATGAAAAAATAAAATAGATTGCAAAAATGTTGGGGGAAAGAATTTAACTAGTGCCCCAAATAGGAATGTCAGTGGGTCCTCCCCAAAGCAGGCTCATGCACTTAATTCCCTGACAAACCCACATTCAAAGAGTATGTAGGCTCTGGGAATGTCATTTGGAATAAGAGTTAAAGTATTAAACGCAAGAATTTACCAAAAATAAAACAATGCATCAACTAAAATATACACTAATGATACAACCGGCAATGAGGTGAACAATGGAGAGAAGGATGGAGAGAAGAGAATGAAATGGAATCCCAAGAACAAGGTGGTGTACAGCCCCTTGTGTGTTTCATGATTAATGTGACTTAGCAAATCTCATTCCAACTCTGGCCTCAAACAAACCACTTCCAGTGACTTCGCATTAATGCAGCCAGCTAATCCATCCTCTTGAAGTAACAAGAATGTCTTCGCCCANTAGCCAGCTAATCCATCCTCTTGAAGTAACAAGAATGTCTTCGCCCAAGAGCCACCACCATTCCAATGAAACAAAGGAGGAGAGAACAGGAAGTGATAAGGGCCTTAGTTAGAGGGAACATTTTATTTTGAGTTCCATAACCAGTGCTTGTAGCCCAAATGATTATTCCATATAAGGGGTGTGATTTGAATTCTCACTTTCTTTTCTTTTCTTTTTTCTCTTTTTTTTGTTTTTGTGTTTTGTGTTTTTATGTGTGAGAACCACACCATGCAAAGACCTTGTTATTTTTATTTCTTAGCTTCCTAATAATTGGATAACGTCGAAGCAGGAAGAAAACTCAATAAGAACACATCCAAGCATCCAAGAGAATGGCCAACACAAATGCATCAAGTTCCCTTAAAGTCACACCCTTTGCAATCCTTGAGTCCTTCCTTAGTTTGAGAAATGCCTAGTCACTGATTCGTTAAAGTTCTTATTAGAAAGGACTATACATTTCCAAGCCAAGAGAGACCATAGAAACTAGTGGATGAATGGATGAAGTGAAGTCATTGCCTGCCATATCAAAATAAAAATACCTTAGTATCAACATCATGACTTAAAGGTAAAAACCAAACATCAGCAATCAATGAAAAATAGTTCATACCATCGGGAAGAACACTTATTGGGTGACAAACTTACAAGGTGGATCACACACACACACAAATGAAAAAGTATAACAATGTTAAAAAACAAAAATAAAAAAAGTTAAAGAAATTTGTAAAACAAAAATGTGCAAAACAAAAATCAAAAAGACTGAGGGCCTCCAATGATCGGCATAGGTGGCTATCTCCCCCATGACTGAATTGCAAGGGAGAGATTCGAAATAGAGAGTGAGGTTGCCCACTAGTGAAGGTGTGATTTGGATTAGTTGTTTTTAGTTCATGGAAAGGTTTTGTTTATTGTACATTAACCAATAACCTTTTATCTAAGCTATCAAGCTTGTATATCATCATGGCTCCATAGGGGAAGGTTGTACGAATAATATAGGGTCCTTCCCACAATGTTTGAAATTTTGTACACTATGGTACATGCGTGGGATTCCAGTAAAGGACCTTATCTCCTAGTTGGTACCTAAACCTTCGAATTCTTAAGTCATGACATTGTTTACTATGTGCCTTGTGTAACTTAGTTAACGATAGTGCAACCAATCTATTCTCGTCTAGCACGTTCAGAGTTGTCAATCATTTTTTTTTTGTGCTAGGTCGAGGTCCAGATGAAGGTCGCAAGCCATGGATAGTGTACAGAGCTCATTCTATATAGGGAGCTTTGGTAGTTTCCCGTACACTAACTCATAGGGAGAACAACCTATAGGGAGCTTCCAAGTTGAGCGGTACAAAGAGCATCGTTCAGTTTCATGATCCAGTCTCACCTAAATTTGCTAATCATTCTCGTTAATATTCTTGTAATCTCCCAGTTAGTAACCTCAGCTTGGCCATTAGCTTGGGGGTGGTAAGGTGTGGTCAATTTATTCTCAACCTCTAAGCGTTGCATCAATTTGCGAAAGGTTGCACCCATAAAATGTGTTCCATTATCAGAGATGAGTGCACGCGGCACACCAAACCTGTTTACGATTTGTTGTTGTACAAATCGTGCAGCCATGGATAATGTGCAGTCTGTTACTGCGGCTGCTTCAACCCATTTAGTTAAATAATCAACAGCAACAATGATATATGCTTTTCTGTTGGACATCGATGTAATAGGTCCCATAAAATCTATTCCCCATATATTAAAGGGTTCCAAAGGTTGAATCCATTGTTGCGGACCCTCCATTCTAGCAGTCATTCCACCATCACGTTGGTAGCATTCACAGGATTGGGCAAAATGATGGACGTCCTAAAATAGTGTTGGCCAATAATATCCTGCAAGCAGGATCTTTGTAGTCGTTCATCTCCCAGCATAGTGACCCCCACAGGGGCCCTCATNTGTTCATCTCCCAGCATAGTGACCCCCACAGGGGCCCTCATGAGCATCCTGGAGAACTTTTAATTGATCCTTATCGGGCATGCACCATCGAACCAAGCCATCAGGACAAACTTTATAGAGTTTTCCCTTGACTTCCATGAAGTACTTGGTTTTGTGAAGAAACTATTGTTTCTTCCTAAAGTCCAACCCCTATGGTTTTCTTTGGGAAATGAGATAAGTAAGAATGATACTATACCAATTTATTTCCGTGGGTTGATCATTTACTACACCAGCAAAGAGGGTTTCATCAGGAAAATGGTCAAATACAACATATTCATCCTCTTTTTTATCCCAATGCAACCAAGATAGGTGATCTACGACTACATTCTTGGTTCCTTTGTGATCTACTATCATTAAATCGAACTCTTGAAGAATTACCAACCAACGTATGATACGTGGGCTAACCGTTGGCTTGTTCATAAGGAACCTAATTGCACTATGATCTGTATCGATGTATACTTTGTAGCCCAATACATAGTGCCTAAATTTTTCTAGTGCGAACACTACAGCCATTAATTCCTTTTCTGTAGTCGTGTAGTTGATTTGTACACCGGTGATACTCTTACTAGCACAGTGGATGTAATAAGGTCATTTTTTTCATCTAATTGTGTCAGTATGGCTCCTAAGGCATAATTAGATGTGTCAGTCATGCTATGGAATGGCCTAGACCAATTAGGGGCTTGTAGAATGGGAGTTTCCACAAGCCTCTGTTTGAGAAGTTGGAATGTTCATTCACATTCCCTGGTCCATTTGAATGATGCATCTTTTTTCGTTAATTCCACCAATGGCTTGGCAATTTTGGAGAAGTTCTCAATAAATCTCCTATAGTAGCCAGTGTGTCCAAGGAATGACTGAATGTCTTTGATAGTTTCTGGTTGTCGGGTAATTCCTTGGATGACTTTAATTTTTTTTGGATCCACCTCTATTCTTGATTGTGAAATTTTATGTCCCAGTACTACGCCCTCTTGAACCATCAAATGGCTTTTCTGCCAGTTGAGCTTTAGGTTGGTTTCAACACATCGTTTCAATACTTGCTCTAACCGGTCAAGGGCTTGATCAAAGTTCGTCCCATAAGTAGAGAAGTCATCCATAAAGACTTCTACTCCATTACCTATTTGTTGTTGAAATATGCTTAGAACTAATTGTTGGAATGTGGCAGGGGCATTGCACAAGCCAAAAGGCATTTGTTTGTACGCAAACATTCCCCAAGGACTAGTGAACGTTGTTTTGGCTTGCTCTTCTGGTGCGATTCGTATTTGGTTGTACCCACTATACCCATCCAGCAAACTGTAATAGCGATGCCCTGCTATAGTGTCTAAGACTTGGTTAACAAATGGTAATGGGAAGTGATATTTGAATGTTTCCATATTCAATAGCCTAAAGTCTATACATACCCTCCATTTTCCTCCTTTTTTTGATATGATTACAAGAGGACTAACCCATTCGCTATCAGCAATGGGGTAAATGAACCCAGCCTTGAGAAGTTTCTCTATTTCCTCTTTCACTATTTATTTTAACTTCGGGTTCAATCGCCTCTGTGGTTGCTTGCGAGGCTTCATGGAGGGGTCTGTGTAAATCCTATGCTAGCATATCCTAGGATCTATTCTGGTTAGTTCAAGGTATGACCAGGCAAAGGTTGTTAACCACTTATTTATCACCTTCAGCAAACTCTCTTTTTGCTTGGGGGCAAGCTTTGCGTTGATAATTACCGATTTTTCATTTTTAAGGGTCATGTATTCCAAACTATTGGGCAACGATTTTAAATCTAGGGGCTCTTGTTTAAACTTCTCAGGAATCTCCAACTTCCCCCAGTTAATGTTTTCAGGGTTAAGGGCTAAAGGTTGGCCACGGACCTGCTCAAGTGCATCCATGCTTTCAACGTAAGTACTCATTATCCCCTCAATCAGTTCCATGCATGTCATTGAATTGTTCTCTTGGTCAGCCATCAGCCACTAGGTGTTTTCTTATCGTGTGGCTACTGCATATAGGCACTTTTTTATGTTGATGTCTTGTGCACACTAATTGCATGCAGGCAATGTTAAACTCTGCATTACCCATGATTTCTACACACAATGGCACCCTGTGTTACTATATGCAATGCATGGAATTTTCTTCTTCTCAATCTTTCCAAAGGTATTTTTCTTGGATATTTCTAGGGAAATATTGCAAATTCCTAAGCACACGTCTACTGTGCTCAGCCATGCCCTTTCCATTATTATTGGGAGGTCCCCTTTGTCATTGTTTATTTGGATCACCAGGAAATCAGCTAGGTATGACCAGCCACCTACGGTGGTGACAATGTCCTCAACCTGTCCCAAAGGGATAGTGATGGACTAGTCAGCCAGCTCTAAGTGAATATTACTCTTCTTGAGTGGAGGCAGGTTCCAAGTTTTATACAATTCTTGTGAAATTAAGTTGACTCTAGAGCCTGAGTCCAGAAGAGCCTTATGAGGTTCATTCCTAGCGACTTGGAGATAGATTAGGGGACTTCCAGGATCAGAGAATTTCTTGGGAAGGTAGCCTACCGTAATCCAATCGGTAACGGTATGTGTTAACATAATCGTGTGCATTGGCCTCAGTTTTTTTTTTGAAGGAGATGCCAAAACGTTATATTGGTATGGAGGTGTTTAGATGTTCAACCGTTTGTGAAGGTGAGGGCTTGGTTGGATTGTTGGTTCTAAAGAAAGGTATTTTTGGCATATGATTGTTAGAACCAATTGAGAATTGAGGATTGTGAGCCCTCATGATATCAAGTTGTTGCGGTTGAGTGGGAAATACCCTGGGCTTTGCTGGAGCGGTTGGTGGTGGAGCTACTAACGTAAGAGATGCAGATGGATTTGGAGGATAGTATGGGTATGGAGCATCTCCCGAAGGAGAAGGAGTCCTAAAATACTCCTAAACTTGGTAGTAATGTGGTGGGTTTATGTGACCCATAGAGTCATTTTGAGAAACCGGTTGTTGCACATAATAGCCATAAGGATCAGTTTGCTGGAAAGGGTATTGATGTTTCGGCAATGGCATCCCCCATGACTGTGGGTGTTGCCACTGCTGATGCTATCCAATGGGTTGTGGTGGAGTTCCACTTGGATAGTACGTTAATGATTGGTGGAACTGCCTTGGTTTACTTTGAGGATAAGGTAACCTTCGGGGTGTCTGTCGTTTTTTGAGTCTCAGGTTGAGTGCATACACCCCAGACTCTTGTAGGTGTGAGATGATTGGACAACATCCCTTAAGATGGTCATAGTGGTAGATCTCACATCCATTGTCATCATCTATGTTTGAATCCAAAACCTCATCGGAGATAGTAATTTTCCCCTTACCCTTGTTATGTGTAGGGTCTGAATCTCTCCTCTTTGTCTTATCTTTGTCACTACTTCGTTCCACCTTAGACTCTTCTACGATTTTCAAGACAGTTTCAAGTCTAGGGTCTAAGGAATCCTACAATTGATCCACCTTAGTCGATACTTCTGTTGTTAGTTTTTGAATCGGCAAGGTTTTTCTGTTCACCAACTCTTCGAGTGAATACTCATCCTCTTCATCAAAAAATTTCACTCTCTTCTTTCGAAGGGAGGGATCACGGTTGTATTCTTCCACACTTTCCCTTCTTCATAGCTCACCTTCTTCTTTTGCTACTTGTTCCAACAAGTGATGTATTTCATGGGCTTTAAGTTTTGATAGTATCCCTTGGGCATAAGTCTCAAGGGTTCTCCTAGTTTCATACCTTAGCCCATCTACGATGTGGTGGAGTTGATCCCACTGTGCGTAACCATGGCCCAGGCAATGATGTAATAATGCGTAGTAGTGGCCCATGGTAGCATCCAAGGGTTCATGAGTACCTTGCTTCCATCCTTGGATTTTCTTACGCAAGTTAGACACTCTGGAGTACGTTTGATACTTATCATTGAAGAGTTCTAACATCGTACTCCACCTCCTGATGGTTTCCAATTCTAAGGACCGGTACCAACTCTCTGCTTCCTTAATGAGTGTCATGGAAAATAACTTTAGTTTCTACCACTCGTTCTCTTTGTTTTGAAAGGCGCAAGCATCATGGAATGCCTATAAATGATGCTGCGGATCAGCGTTGTATCCTCCTTCAAAGCGTGGGATATTGTTCATGTCTAGGTGCTTGATCTGACTATCTTTTAAATGCCTTGTTGGGATTCTAACTGCCTCCATTATATTGAGCATACTTCAGGTTACAAGTAGGGGCTCGTCATGATCATCTCTTTCATGATGGCTCGTCATGATCATCTCTTTCATGATGCCTATGATGTCTCCATCATTCCCTACTTTTCCTTCATTCATGCCCTTTTCCTCTCTATCGACTCTCTCGTCGAGGTCTCTCATTTCGCCTACCTCTATCCTCACTGTTATGCTCATGGTGGTTGCACCCAAATGTGGAAGGAAAGGGTGAATGATGTGAAGAATGGAAAGAAGGAGAAGCATCGCCATGACGATGTTTTCGACCTTCTCTTCTGTGGCTTTGGCCCCGATCGTGATGACAATCCAAGTGCCCGTCCTTGTCATATGTTGTTGTTCCCTCAGTGAACAATTGGTGTTCATGGGGATCAAAACCAAGGTTGTGTATCATGGATCGTAGGTTCTGATACCCCACCTCCTCACCATCGTTAGAAGGGGGAACATCATTTGATAGAGAACCCATTACGATGGGTTCATCATCTCTTATTTTGCTAAGGACATGCGGGACCCCTTTACCCTTCAACAGTGTATGTTGGCTCTCCTTCCTTGAGTCCCTCATACATTGTAAAGATGTAGGATGATAATCCCTTTTGTCAAAATCACCTATAATGTATTCAGCATAGAGTTGAGTCATGCCAATCTGTGCCAAAGCACGGAGGAGCATGTTGGGGATTGATCGATCTAGAGGTAACACTATGTTACCCTGCAAGTCTCTCCAGCGCATCTACTCGTCTTGATGGAGGATAAAGGTAAAATTAGGTATATACTCATCGGGATGAGTATATACCACCCTATACTATTGAGGAACTGGTGAATTTAGGTTATGTATTTTTGACTGCCGACTAATCTTTGTATGATCCCTAGGTGGTGTATTGCTCTTGTGAGAAGAAGAAGAAGAAATTATGTCTTATCGGTGTGCTAATTAACCGTTATATAAGTTTTCATTTGATTAACCCTAAAGGTTTGTTTAAGCTCCCAACGATGTGAGTGATTTCCTATGTTCTACTTAGCGCACAAACACTTAGTCCCCGGCAACGGCGCCAATGATGAGTGGCGAGGTACCCCTACACTCAACCATACGAATACGAGCGTAACACACGCGATCTGATCGAACTCCGTAGACTAAGTGCCTACACGACTCATGGAACACTTGGGGTTAATCATTCGTTGTCTTCCTAGACTTACTTGTAGTTGTCACAATGTATGGTTAAGTAAGTCTAAGGTATATGACTTTTATAGTATTTTTATGTTTTATCTCCTATGCTATTGAGGTGAAGGATTGAAGAGACTAATTACTAACTCTAACTAATGAACTAAGTCTAATTTAACCTAGCGTCAGCATCCGTTCCCACTTACCGTACACACCCTGAACCAATGCAATCGTGGCTACCAAATGCTAGTCGTTGCTGGGATCACCATGCGTAATGTACATGCTCAAAGCGGTCATACTGAGGCACTTAACTAGGAGAGAAGGGTTGAGAGAGAAAGCACTAAATAAAAGATAATAAATAACAATAAATAAAATCCTAATTATCCTATTCCATGCACTACAAGGTTTATCCAAGAAGCTCGTATTTGTTGTCGTACACAAACTTGTGTTCAGGTACAATGTTTGCTCGAATAAAGATCTATTCACTTTAGGAATCCTACTGTGGGCACATGGAAAATATTCTATCTCTGGAGTGATCAATCTAGTAGAGTTTCCCTACTATCTAGCCTAGGATGAAGAAACAAGGGAGAGCCACCTCTTATTTATAGATATGACGATGCACCGCGATATCGCGGGGGATGCAATATAGAGATGCGATATCGCATCCCATCAATTTTCTATCTAGTTAGATTAAGTTTCTATCATTTATATTTAACCTAATTTTATATTTGCATATTATTTTTCTTGTTCTATTTAGTTTCATCTCTTTCCTTAAGTCATGGCTTCAAGATAGGTTTCTTATGCTTCCTTTCATTACATAGTTCATTATGTGTCTTATTCCTTGTCATGACCCATCATTCATTAGGGATTTTACCCAATGTAATGCTTTCCAACCTAAGTTTTAGAAAAGAGGGTGTTACAGTTGGTTTACATAGATGAGGTATTACACCAAAAAAATCCTTGATGGCTAGTTTAAGTTAATATCAACCTTATAGTTATTCTAATGTTTGATGTAATAACTTGCAGAATATCATTGGTAATACAAATCCCAAGTTAATGAGGTAACTAATGCATTAACAATATAGTTAATGTGATAACTTATCCATTAATGGTAAAGTTAATATTGTAATTTATGCATTAATAATAATGTTAATGGGCTTGATTAACAATTAAGTTAGTTGTACATGTTGTTAGTTCTAATAGTGTACCTTACAGTGTGGCCTCCATCTTCCAACTTTTTTCAAGACTCATCAATGCAACTTCTTCTATGCTAAAGGTGTTCTAACCCTTTCTGAATATGTTTTATGCATATTTTTAGTTAGGAGGTTTGGATGAAGCTTCTAGGTGATGATGTGGATACTAGATTGGATGCACTATAATAGCGTTGATATTTAAGGAAGCCTTATGGTCAAAGGATTCAAGCATTATTGTAAATATGGAGTCATGTTATGGAATTTTAAAATGGCTCATATGGTTATCTTATGTATCTCTTGTAACTTATATTTCAAGGATTTGTGCTTATAATGTTAGCATAAAACCCCTAACAAATTCTTTGTGATTTCTTGGAGGTAATAAAAATTTCAAGTTTTTAGTTTCCATAATGTTAGCATAACATTGTATGAATTTCATTAAGTGATATATATTTTCTATGGTTTGCTTAAGTATTGTGATTGATTATTAAGGTTCATACTTGGCAATTTAAGACTATCCAATGATTTAATTTTTCATTTTAAGTTTTGCATATAGAACATATGAAATTTAATCATATCCCTAAGTGATTTTTTGAATTTATCTATGGTTAATTTTAGGGTGTGACATTGTTTCTTCGTATAAAAATGACATTTTGTTATATTTCTTCCATGGAAGTTGATTCAAGCTTAGTTTCTTCCATATCAAGTCTACATGTTGTGTTGCACATGATTCTTTTACTTATAAATAGATTTTTTCCTTTAATTATGTTTCATTTTGCTTCATAGAAGGCTTCTAACATATATATTTGGAATGAATTGAAAGTATATTGTGGGCATTTTAAGATGGTCAAGGAAGCTAATAAGGAGATTTAAAATGCCTCAAGATTATTTTATTTTTCTCTTCATGTGACTACCCTACTTTATTATGAAATTTGCACTTTTTCTCTCTAATATTTGATTCTTTACTTTTCTTTTATTACTTTAATTATTAAGCCAAGGCTCTACTAAATTTTTTGTCTTTTAAGCTTATTTAATATGAAAATTTGTATTAGAATTTTGGCCAACTCATTTTTTACTTTTTCTAGTTGAATTTGTGGAATATGTAGAAATCTTCCCTAAATTACTCGGATATTTTCTAATTTTTTTTGGATTAGTCCTCAGTATGGATAGGATTTTGCATGAATTTTAATTATTTTAAATGCCTTTTTGGCTATTTTGGAAATTTTTTGGTTTTGAAATATAATAAAATATATATAATGTGACTAGGTTGGCTCATCTGGTAGTGGGAGTTGTAAATCATTTAGATGCCCTTATTTGCATGTAGTAGTGGAGTATTCTTTCATGGGATCCACCCTATGGAAACAAGAATTTGGATGGATTTCTTACCTTGTACTTTAATTTGTAAGTTCATATGCAACTAGGAAACTAGCCAAGACCATGACAAAGTAGTTAAGATCTATCCTTCTAATGATGGGTGTATCTTGACCATTGATGATGTTAGTAAAAAAGCTATTGCCAAGACCCAACCATGAGTGACTTGTTTAGATTACGAGGATAATCCAATGTTAGTAATGAAGTTATTCCAAGACTTGTCAATATATTTCTTTAGTAGTAAGGGTAACCAAGACATATCCTTTGGAGATTCTAGGATAAAATATAAAATATTTAGATTTTTGAAAACTTTATGATATTCTTAGAACTTATATTTAATAATATTATCTAATATTAGTAGTAAGGTAATTCCAACACCTATTGGAAAATGTTTTTAACAATGAGGGTAACTAAGGTCTATCCTTTGGAGATTTCTAGATAAAGTATAAAATATTTGGATTTTTGGAAAATTTGTGATATTTCTTGACTTCAAACGTTTTTAAGTATCTAATTAGAAATCTTTGTTTGGCCTCTATCCTAATACCTTTAGCGCAAAACTTTTATGCTCCATGAATAGGAAAATAAAATAACCTCTCTTATTTGAGGGGTTCTAACTTCTACATTTTGGTGTAGAGGGCCTCAAGTAGCTAGGGAACTCTTAGGACAAGAGAATGGGATGACAAATGGCTCAATTATGGTAAGGATGAACTTTTGAGATTATCTACATGATTTTTGCATATTTTGTATTTTTGTAAAACATAAACTTTATACACTTTTTGTATATTTGAGCTAGGAACCTATATTAGATATGACATTTCTATTTATGTCATCTTATTTGTGATATCACAGGATGATTTTTTGACTTGGTATGTGTTATATGTTTGGGGAAATATAATATTATTTAATTATAGATCAATTATTATTATTATTTATAATTTGACAAATTTCAAATGTGAATAACTTTATTTTTAGATGTCCAATTGAGATAAAATAGATGTCATTGGAATTGTCTTTAGCATACTTTTAAATGATGCAATTTATTCTGTTTTTTGGTATCTACATTTTTGTGGTTACACTAATTGCCATTTTTCTTTAAATTTATTTTAATTAATTATTTATGGTAGTAAAAAAATCTTTGGTACACCATGTTACTCTACTTCTTATATACTTCCAATTGATAATTTTTTATGTATTAAATAGTAATGTTCTAAATTAGTAAATCAAGTTTAATTTAGATCCTTAAGGTGTTGTAACATGTCTATTAATTATTTATAGGATTATCTATATAATTAATAGGGGTGTTATATGATGCAAAGTGAATCTCTAATACTTGAGTCTTGGCAATAGTCTCATTGCTAATATCCTTAGTAACAAACATGACACACACCTCAAGAGAATATATCTTGTCTATTGCTCATCACATTGTTAATGCTAGAGTGAAAGTAAAAATAAACATTTTAAATTTTTTTTATTAAATTCAAATTGATGAGGTATGCAATTAATGAAACTAAAACAAAAATTTTTACTTATGTCCACTAAGATCCCTTGGATCTATTGGACCATTTTCAAAATTTTATAAATCTAAATGTGTGACCTAGGGTTACCAAGCTAAGATTCTTACTACTATGATAATACCTCATTGACTTTTCATCTTTCATCTCTTTAGTTTATAGAAAAATACTTCTCATTGGTACTATAGCTTGAGCCCATTAATTTTCTATATGTGCAACTTTTAGCATTTTAATGAAAGAAGGAAATTTAAAATTTTTTTCTTAAGTTTTTTTTCTTCATTATTTCAACAATATTTCATCACTAATTCATCAATCATTATCAATATTTCAACATCCATTCATTCTTATTTCATCAACAATGAATAATTTCTATCAACAATAAATTATTTTCATCAACTCAAAATTTCTTACTTGTTAGTATTATTCATCAATCATCAACATTTCAAGAAAATCATCAACAAACAATTAAAGATGAACCAATTTCAAGGAATTAAAGATCAAGAGACTTCTATTGCATTGAATTCCTTAATACATTGTTAAAGTCAAAATCATATCTTCAATTTAATTACATTTTGATAATTATTGCACTTATGCTCAACAATTTTAGGTATTCAACATCATCGATCAACTTAGGCCTAATCAAATTTAACATCAAAACACTTCATATTCTACAGTTTATCTCTCTGTTGTGAGGAAAACATAGACACAACCTATTTGTAATCCTATCACAACCAATCATAACTTCATAGTACTTGCATCTCAACTCACATTTCACATTTTTTTCTCAATGCAACCTACGAGAGCTTGTAATCAACTCGCTACAAGCTAAAATTAACATTTTTGACATAATACCTAAAGTGACCTACGACCCTCTTGCCATAGATTTGCATTTATCACTATGACTTCTCGTGAGATCTATGACCCTCATGAGATCTGGTTGTGATCAGTTGCAAAATCATACCCTAATCTTAGTGCTGCTCACCATCAACTTGTAATTTGTCAATAATTTGAATTTTGGAATCAAATTTATTTTAATTAAATTCAAGGATCTATAGCTTTTATGGAATTCAAATTTATTTTAATTAAATTCACACTACCCACCACCAATTGGGTAAAACTTGATCATAAATATAATGTTTTATGGTATTTTCTTTCCTATTTTTCATTTCCAAAGATTTCCAGAAATAACTAAAATTTCACAAAATTATAGCAAAATCTTGTCCTATACCAAGGGCTAATCCAAAGCAATCATAAAATATTCAAGAAACAAGTTTGACAAAGTTTCTACATATCTTAGAAAATTTACTAAATATATAGAAATTAATTTGGATACAATTTCTATATAAAACCAACCCAAAAAAATAATAATTCGGCAAAATTTTCATTTAATAATAAAAATATAAAAATAATAAAGTAATAGCAAAGCATTGGGTAGTAAGAAGGAAGAATACAAAATCCACAACGATGTCAAGCAACATCATTACAAAAAAAGTTAAATTTGCTTTTTTATAAAATTTTTGTGATGCTCCAAAATCTTTTTTTTTTTTTTTTACTTCCTTTTCCTCCCATAACTCATGTAACCTTCTCTCTCTTCCCTTCACACCCATGAGCATTAAGCATCCTATAAATGAAAATGTACTAAAAAGGAAGGGTAAGAGCCTATTTATAGGGTAGAAGGATCACATGAAACATGACATGTCTCCAAGGTATATGTAAGCACGCAAGGTTTTTTCTTCCATAATGCACACATATCCCTTCCCCCACAAACATGAAAACAAGCCTTACACACATACATGCAAATAGCTTTGCAAATTAGAATTTGAATAAAACAAGAATCTTTAATTTTAGTAAACCAAAGATCAAATTCAATGTTTTTGAACATACTGAATACATTGGTAAGGTCAAATCTTAGGTGCAACTTCAATTTAAGGTACTTAAGAAAACCATTTTAAGAAATAATTAATTTTAATTAAAAATAAACTTGAAATTCTAGTTTGATGATAAAAAGTTATATGTGGTACGACTTGGGTAGGGATAGAGCTATAAATACTTCATGAACAGAGTGTTATATAATCATGTATGCATAAGACATAATCAAATATCTATAAAGATATAATAATCGATAAAAAAAAACTTTCAAGGATAATTGAATTTCAACATTTAACCATTGACTATATAAAATCTATAATTCAGCATTAATGATAGTAAGCAAAGAATACAAAACTTTAACAATATAATTTAATAAGCAAATTGTATTTGGTTAAGTAAAGCAACAATGCAATTCTATTATTTAACTCATGGAACTAAAAATAACATATTGAGATGCATTCTACCATCCATAGCTTGTATATTATTTCTTTACAATACATTTCAAATCATTGAGATTTATCATGAGCTACAATTGATATCTTAAATATTAGAGAGAGAATAAATAGCATTACTGTTAATGACTAGTTGAGTTGTAGCAAGCAATAATTGTTGAAACACACGTAGTAACTTTAAATTAAATAACTAAACCTATACAAAATTTTAGATTTTGACATTACATGATAAATATTAAGTCCATGACATGTTTTAATCTTATCCATATGTATACTTCTTCTTTCAAAAATATCTAGCATTTGTTTGTACTTTTCTTAATAGGTCATAACTCCTCCTCATTAGATGTCATGCAATTTTTTAAATTTTTTTTATCTTAATTTCATTCACTAAGAGTTTTAAGGCTTGAGAACATTTTTAATAAGATTCCAATCAAATGTAGAAAACATTATTCTATTTGGTGATATTGTTGTAAAATTTTTAACCATTTCTTAAAAACGTTTGATTTGGTGCTATCGTGCAAGTCTAATAATATTCACAACTTACATAAATTTGTTTTGTTCTTTTATTCTTATCTTCATCATTTCTCGCAAGATTATCCATTAATTTTCACATTAAAATTCTTATACAACTACTCGAGAAATTTTAATCATTTTTGTTCAAACCTAATATTGTATTGTTGGATTCTTCTTGATAAGAGTTTTTAAACTATAAGCTACATAATGCCCTTTCAATCATTCATCACTTTACAAGGATCATCACTCGGAGCCACAATGCTCATCTTGCTAAGCAAGGTCCATGGAGAGTTAGTAGTTATGCCCAAGTTAAAACTTGTCTTCAACCAACCATTCATTTCTCTCAATATTAAAAGATAATTTTTTATAAATCTAATAATTAAATTTTAAAAAAACTCTTATATCAATGATATTAAATTTTGAAAATGATATTTAAGTGATGCAGATGATCTATATGCATATTATTGTTTGAAGATTTAATCTCACACTTCTATATACTTGAGTCCATGTGGTTTGTATGCTTGACTTAGGTAGTAAAATGCATCCATGAGCTATCTATATGGTGTACTCATTCATATTATAAAGATAAAAGGATAAAAGATGTGCTTCACTTATTTCATGTTTGTTGCATCACTCTTTCTATGCATTTCCCCTTTATAAAATTGGAATATTTATAATGGGACATGCAAGACTTCTATATTTCATAGATATAGACCCATTACAGTTACCTTTATTTTAATAGAAATTAAAATAATTTAAGATCCAGATTTTTATTTTTAACTAACTTTTATTAAAGTAACGATTATACAGTGACAATGATATAGCGGTAAGTCTTGACATGGAAAACCTATGTTACAAATTGGATTTCTGTGGAATTCTGAAACTGAGTCTTTGTCGACGTAAATAAAAAAACTCAATTTCTGTTAATCCACTTCTTTTCGTTTCAGTTTCATTTCTCATAAAACCTACTTGGAAGGGAAGTGAACACAGGTTCGATTTCTTTCAGTGTCAGTTTGGACACAGGTCCACTTTTTCAGTTTCAGTTTTCATAGTAATCCACTTAGAAGAGAAGTGAACATAGTTTTGATTTCTTTCACTTTCTGATTGGGCACAGGTTTAGTTTTCAGTTTCACTTCTCATAGTGCTCCACTTAGAAGGGAAGTGGACATAGGTTTGATTTCTTTCACTTTCTGATTACGCACAGGTCTGATTTCTATCCATTTCAGTTTCATGTCTCATGATGATCCATTTAACAGTTTCATTTCTCATTATAATCCACTGAAAGTAAAATGGAGGTAAGTAAAAAATTTCAATTTCAGATTTAGTTTCATTTCCCATGATATTTCACTTGGAAGGAAAATAGTACCAGTATATTTTACAAACCATCACCGATGATCCTTAAAACCCTCACCTCACCAACGATTATCCTCAATCAAGTGAACAGTACAAGAATACTTTCTCAACATACTGCATAATTTGGCAATGAAAACAAGTGTGTGGATATCCAAAAGTATTTTGCAGGTTCTTGCTTTAATTCCCTTTTCACTCTTAAGGTGAATCTAAAACAGCACGCTCTTTAGGCTGGACTTACTCTCATAACTTTTCCTTCCAGCTCCTTAATCAGAAAACAAAAACAAAATATTAGACTCATCTTTAAAGCTATCTGAACCTTTCCATCAAAATATATAAGCATATACTTAAAATGCATTTTGTAATTATACCATTAACTTATGGAAACAAAAGCAAAATATATGAGAAGAATTTTCAAATTCATGGATTTTCGTTCTGCCTACAAATATTTAGGAGCCAGATGAGCAAAAGCAGCATTGCCAATGCATACGTATCACCAGACGGTTTAACAAATCTAGTCTAAAGAAGCTTCAAGGCATTCTTGAACATTTAAAACAAATACTGTTTCCTGATGTCAAAATCATACATTTAAAAACAGTATCTATATTGCTCCATCAGACAAATTTTATTGATTATCTGGTGTTTTTTTAAAAAGAAAAATATCAGTGATCTATCCACTCAAATCCATTCATGCATAAAAACAGCACACATCTAAAGGTGTTTTGTTGAGTTGGTAAATAGTTTTCAACGAAATAGCATCGTTGCAGATGCAGTATACAAAACTTCTGCCACAAGCCCTCATACAGGGAGGTTAGTTCACAGAGTCAATACCTGTACAGGTGCTACAATGCTATTTTATTTTGTTTAAGCATACGCTAACATGTCTTTCATGTGCACTCTATGTAGCTAGTGTACGTGTGTGGTTTTTGTCCACTTAAATGTAATGTTGCAAAGGAATACATCACTTTCCCTGCCCCACCCAAAGAAAATAAAATAAAATAAGCAGACTACAATGTTCCTTGCAATGCAACATAACTCTTCCATTGTAAGAGAGTTTTGACTACGGTGAGTATTCATGTTTAAAAAAAGAATATGCAGCAAGTCAAAACAAAAGAGATTAGTGAGGTTTGTAGGTTATGCATTTATGAAAGAATGGTAGTAAATTTAAGGCGAGTAAGAAACAGAATCATAAAGAATACTTCAGGAAAATGTGAAAAGATGAAAAGATGAATGGCAATTAACATTGTGTCAAGTAAACAACCAATTCATGTTGTGGGTATTAATACTGCTACAACTTGAAATCACTGGAAGTGTTGAAAGAAGGTTTCAAAAAAGTCAATTGTAAAAACGAAGAAGAAGAAGAAGAAGATTTTATCAATAATAAATATTTGAAGTATAATCACAAAATACGTGTGATCTTAGAGATCAACCAAGGATCATGATGACAATGCCTACATCCTTATCTACCCCAAGCGATACAGTAAAAATTGAAACACCCTTATATTTCTAACCTATTCCTAACCTTGATTTACAACTTTTTCTAATATTGCTAGTTTTGAGGATGCGAACAGCTGAAGGCCATTATATAAATACATATTCTCTTTCCAACCTTCTACTACGAATGACTTTTTTATTCTATTTTGTTTTCAGTACCCTTAAAATTTGGTAATTTCTTTATTTCCAAATTCCAATTGTCACATATTTTAGTAAACCACACCAAATTTAAATAGGCATCCAGTTCTCCCAATCCATATACAAGCTTTTACTAGTTACTGGGCAAGGCATACAGATATTATCACGACTTTGCATGAATTTTTACAGAAACAAACTCTACTAATGATTCTCCATCCCATTTCATCAAGTTATCTACCCTAGAATTCCCAATTATGAATAAAATTGAATCGTCAATTGTCCTAGCCTATCCAATGAAGCACCCTGTTAGAATAATCAATGAGGTTTCACTTGCTGGTCAGGTTTACAACTTGCATCATAGAAGTCATAGATTCAATCACAGCATATTATACTGAGATACAAAGAAATTGGTGAAAAGAAATAGTTGAAACTGAAATCTATCCAATGGACCCTTAGGGTTTAAGCTTTCTCATGGATGTAGTAAAACACTAGAGTAACTAGACAGAATGCTACTTATAGATACAAAAGTTACATCATCCTAGCCTTGCTCCAACAAAATGGGGTCAGCAAGATACACTAGACATACAATAATCCATTGGAGAGAGTGTGCTTTCTGGTATGTGCAAGTAATCATCAATGCCATGAGTCTTCCAAGGAACAATGCAGATACCAAAGCAAGCTATAATTAAAACTTGTACAGTAAATGATCCAATTTAATTTGCCTATTGTTGCCTTGATCAAATGTTTGAATTTTCCATTTATTCATGAAATCTCTATGTTTACTAAATATGACATATAGCAATAACATGCTTGGTAAGTTCTTGAGAGCTCCATTTTAAGTAATCATGGTCTTTGGGCATTAAAACCCTGCTGTCAACCATCATGGTAAAATCCTCAAAGAAGGTTGATTCCACTAATTACTTGCAGGTCCAGAATATTTAAAATAGCCAATCCTGCAAAACTAATGTCAAGGGTAAAAAAACACTTGGGCTGAGTTTCAACATTTCCTTCACTTCACTTTTTGAATTATCAGACTTAGTTTACAGCACACATGCTAAGCCATCAAAGCACCTTTAGGTTGATCAGAAGATGACACCTATATTGATATCTCCTTATCAACAAATTGTACAAGCAGTTTTAAATTCTTCGTTGATGTGTTGTCGCTGATTTAGTTCATAGAAAACCCATCCTGGATCCTACCATAAAACTAATGTTCCAATGCTACTGTTCTGTTGACACGTGTTGCTCATGTTCTACTAAGTCAATATTTCTTATCATTCCATAATAATATAAAATTATAAATGAGCATAAGATTTTTATAAAGAGCATCACGGTTTTTGGGTTTTCTTTTTATCTAATGGATTATAATGTTAACAATATCACTGTATAAGATTGTAATTCAAATTCCTTCTGTCAAACGTATCCATTATGACATTAAAATTACAGGATAGGTAAGATAAACGCTCGGAAATATTCTCTTGTATCATCTAACAGACTAACACATGAAAAGAGGATCTGCCCTGCCCCCAGTATTGTTTTACATGTCAATTGTCTGTATTTTTTTTAAAAGCAAAAACATAGCACTGCCTTCACTATATTCAAAAACTGTACTCATAGAATATTCAAAAAAAATTCCCAAAGAAAAAATTTCATAGAAGAGAAAAATTCATAGTTTCAATATGCATGTATCCCATTTTTCCTAGAGATAGATTCAGAAAGTCACCTGATTATTGAATGTAGAAATGGCAGCTTGAACATCTGATTCTGATGAGAAGGAAACAAATCCATAGCAAAGAGACTTTCCTGTTTCAGGTTTGCACATCACTTTGGCACTTAAAACATTCCCCTTCTCAGCAAATGTCTTTTTCAAAGTTTCTGTGGTTACTGTTTTGGCAAGATTTCCAATATATGCTTTATATGGGCTGTCAATGAAAGGTTCTTCTGTTTTAATTTTCAAGCCAGATAAATCAAGTGGCTTTTCAGTAATGTTTACCTTGATTGTCCGACCCCCTATTTCCTGAATGTTGCCAAAAGAAATAAAAAAGTGCAAGATCATTTGTCACAAATCAATAAGAGACATCAAATTTAAGTTCCCTAGATTTAAACCAGCTTACAGAGCCATTCAACTTCTCACTAGCTGCTTGGGCTTCTTCCACTGTGCTCATTGTGACAAATGCAAAGCGACGGCTTCTCTGAGTGTACTTGTCATACATTACCTGTTAAAGAACACTAGCTTTCAGGAAGCTGTCATCATTAAAGTTTAACTATCTGCATACAACTAAAAGTCCATAAGCACTATAAACTAGGTTTTGAAGTACATGTTCTTATCCTTATTGGTATTTTAACACATACACGCATAGAGATATTTTATGTTGAAATGCTGAATCAATAAGCTTTCATGGAAGCAGTTCCAGTTTACCAATAACCAACACTGTCATCAAATATTCTTCTGCAACGGATGTAAAGTTAAATTGTTGTAGGCATGCTTGAGAAGGAGATGCAGTATTTTCAACAAAAGGTATAAGCCTCGGAAACTTCTTAAGTAAGCAGTACAGCAGAAAACTCAATGGATTTCAAAGGTTGGCTGTAACAGAACCGCATATTCCTAAGGAAGAAGCCAAAATTGAAGTCCATTAATTTTACATAGAGAGAGACTTCAAATATTCTCATGAAAATGGAGAAAAGAAAACCAACAAATACTAGTTGCCTTCTTTAAATCAAAATTCTGCTGAACAATAGATCTGAAATATATTTTTCCTATTAAATGTTTCACTTATATTTCATTTAGCTGTTGCTTATTATTGTATTTGATGGCTTTTATATAGCCATTCGATGTTTCCTTTTTTTTCATTTTTTGTAATTATTAATCATCAAAAATCAACATTTAGCGGCCTTTTGTCTTCTGTACCAAATTTGAAAGAACGAATTAAAGAAAGAGAAAACAGTGAAAAGTCAAAGTGTTAAGCCCATCAAAACGAGGATAATAAAACAGGATAAACCATGAAAAAAAATTGTCCAGTACACAGCAATGGTGACATAAAACCATCTGATAGAGCTTAAAGCATCAAATTGTAATTTTACAACGAACCTACCTATAACACAACTATTTAATCCTGCTATGCTCTACAGCAATAAAGAATACTAAAACTCCTGAGGATGAAGCAATGTTACCTCTGCTGTCTCCACTCTTCCAAACTTCTCAAAAATCTCCGCCAATTCTTCATTGGTGACGGTTCTGGGGATGTTTCCCACATACAGTTTCCTGTCAAACAACTCTGGTTTCGCTGTTTTTGTGGCAACGGCCTGTACTCTTACCGCTGTTTTTGACACTTTACTTACCTTGCAAGGGAATGAAATAGAGAATGACGCAAATCCTCTAAACACGGGCTTTGAACTTGAAGCCCTGTATATGGGCAGCTCGGCCACACGCGAATGCAGGTTACAGGCAGTAGCAGATGAACAAATTGACATTGAAATTGCCATCCTAATTATCATAGCAAATGCTAAACCTAACCGAGAAGTTTTTAGAATAGGCTCATGAATGTGTTTTCAGGGTGTGCAGAACCACGACTGCGAAGAGACCGGTTGTTTCTTCACGCTGTGTGTGTCTGTTTTTGCGGAATTTGAACAGAGGCAGCCATAAAGGATAAGGAACATAAAATATCTCCAAATTATTTTGTTAATTTATCGAGGCATTTTGTTTCTCCAGGTAGCTAGCCAGCTAGCTAGAAAATGTTGGCTTAAAAATATCCGTGCAAATGAACATATTATGCTAGAAGGGACAAAAAAGAGAGAAAATCTAGGTTGTGGGGGTGTTGTTGTTAAGGTGAGCCACAAACTGGAGTAAAAAACCTTAAAATCAAAGCCTTAACAAAGCCCAAAGTCACAAGATGACCCCAGTCACCTTTGTAACAACATAAAAGCTATTTGCATCGCCACGACGAAAGCTAAAAACCAAAACGGGCAATTCAAAAGAGATACCTCAAAAGAGATACCTCTTAAGAGAAAGTAATATTATTAGCAAGGCCTAGTTCTCGATATTGAAGTTGAACATTACTAGCATTTCATACTATAGTCAAATTTAGTGTAGTTGGTGTTTTGATACCAAGCATCTAGAGGACATTTCCAAATAAAGAACATAATCTCAAATAAGAGGATTTTCCAGGCTTTTCAAAGTTGTTGCTTAACATAGTCATCTTTGAAAAGAGAGAGGGAAATCGACAGAATGTTTAGGAATAAAAACCTGGGGAGAGACTGACAACACTTCCAAATTTGTCGAGATAACCAACATTCCCTAAAAACATGCACAAAAAAATCATGGGCTTGACAAATGTTGCATTTAGGGTAATCAACTCCTAAGAAGTGAAGCCTATGTCCAATAGGAAGACATTAATGAATCAAGGACAAGAAAAAGAAACAATGCTTAGGTTGGGCCTTGGAAGTCCAAACACGATGAAAAATAGCTTTCTAATGTTGATCCTCAACATGCCCATTCCATCATCTATTTAAAGTGGAGAGTTGGAATTCTTGCACATGAAACCAAGATTTGGCTTTAGAAAGACGTAGGAAACACAGAGGGGAACCATCAAGCCAAAACTAGTCATCATACCAAGGAGTAGTATTATGCAACTTAGGAACACCAAAGTTGAAGAAAACGGGCTCAATGTGCTAGCAAATAAGAGTATCTTATTTTTGAAATCCCCATTTAACTTTGACATGTTGCCAAAAGAGGGTAGTAGAATCATTCCTAATAGAAAATAATTAAGCAACATGATGGAGATTGTGATCAACAAAGTGATTGGCTCTATAAGAAAATTCTCCATAAAGACAACCCAAACTCTTTTTAAAAATAGGAGACCACCAAATGGAGTGCATTAACAAAGAGTTCAAGCTTAATTGGATAGGTTTCCATTGCAAAAAGCCTTTAAGTTGACTCCAACACCACCAAATTTGCTTGAATAGGAAAGAACATATAATCTTTTGAGAACCTTCGTTGATGATCCAATTGCTCCAATGAGTTTTTTTCCATCTTTGGTGATTACCAAGATAAGAAATATTATGCCTAAAAAGGATCTTCCAAGCTTCATCTCCTTCTATACAACTAGTGACCCACTTGAAGGCTAAGAGAATATTTTGGTGCTCAATAAAAGGGAGACCTAAGCCCCTGTGTTCCTTGCTTAAAGTGCAGATATCCCACGCAACTCAATGAAAAGCTTTGTGATTGTCCTTATTCCCCCATAAAAAATTTCTAAGAATTTTGTTGATGCATTGAAAGGAAGATTTGGAAGGAGCCATACAGGAAGAGTAGTACATGTGAGTGGAGCTCAAAATATGATTAACTACAATAAATCTACTTGCAAGAGATAAGGGTTTAGACGTCCATTTCAAAGTTTTATGTTTCACTTTTTCCACCACATTATTCCATAAGGTAGTGGGAGTAGCAAATAAAGCCATCGGAACATCCAAAAGGGTGAAAACATTTGTAAGAGAAAGCCACTTGATATTAAAATGATTAGTCCAAGTAGGCCTTGGAGAATAGATCCAAGAGCATCAGCAGCAAGGATGAAAAGATAAGGAGCTAAAGGGCATCCTTGTCGTATTGATTTTTGAAGCTCGATAACCTTAGAGAAGGTTCCGTTAATACAAATAATTGAAGAGGCCTCTAATAAAACTAAATCGATATGTCTATCAAATAGTACCTAACTTATGATGCTTAACTACACTTCTTAAAAAGGACTAATCAAGCATGTCATATGCTTTCACAAAATTGAGCTTAAGAAGAATGACTTTTTGATTAGTGGAAGAAGTCCAATGCAAGCCCTCAACAGCAGTAACGACATTGTCTAAAATATATCTACCTTGAACAAAATCAATTTTCTCTTTGCTTATGAGATGAGGAAGAAAAGGTTTTAATTTATTGGCTATAGCTTTAGCAACAATTTTGTAGATAACATTTAAAGGAGTGATAGGGTGCCAGTTGCTAATGCACATACAATCTCCTGACTTGGGTAGAAGCTTAATAATACCAACATTGATCACTTTGTCAAAGGAACCTTTCCTAAGAGCTTTCTTATACACACTATAGATAGTATCTTCAAAATTCTATAGGAAGACCATCCATACTAGGGGTTTTTCCATCGTGGAGTTGTTGAAGAGCTTTACCAAGATCCTATTTAGAAAGAAGAGTATCATCACCAAAGATTGAACAATTAAAAGAAGTAATAACTCCTAAGCAAGTATTAACTACAATGGGATCAATATCTTCTTTACGAAAAGTCCTAGAGTAAAAATCAAAGAAAGCCTGTAATATGTCAGTCTTGGAAGTAAAGATATTATCATCGACTTGAATAGCTGGGATTTTAGGGGATGGGTGTTCCCCTTTGAGGAGATGAAAAAAATATTTAGTAGTCTAGTCACCCATGTAGAGCTAAGAAAGACAAGGGCAAAGGTAAGCACCTCTAGCTTCATGGTGATCCATCATATGCATGTTCTCCTTGGCAATTTGCAAGTGACAGAATTTAGCCTCAGTAGCTTCACCTCTATTAATAGCATTTTGTAATAAGGAGATTTCCTAATGAAGGTTGGACTTATGAGAATTTTTTCTTGAAGCCACCAATTTACCTGCATGTTTGGAAAACCACTAGAGGCAAGTACAAGCGTTAGTCCACCAATCAATCCAACCATCTTCTCCAAGGGGTTTAAAATGTAGATTCCATATTTGCATCAATAAAGTGCAAAGGGAGCTACTACGAGAAAGGCAATGTTAAAACTATAAAGGTCATTAGAAGAGTGAGAGTAGCCAGAGAGGGAAAGAGACCAGTGAATAGGATAATTCTATGATAGAACCTAAGTATAATCTGCCTGAATAGGAGCACCATTAGTGGTAGTAAATTCATAGATAGGTAAACCCAATCTAGCCTAGAAGAAATGTAGAAGTCTCTATGTCTAGCATTGCTCCAAGTAAACCAATTAGAAGTACTAGAAGAGGGGTAGTTTCCATTAGCTTCTTGCAAATTCAATTTGCTCTTCAACGAAAGCCAAATAGAAAGCTCACTGTTATCTAAACCACCTCTCTGTCCTCCAAAATTATCCTTTGGATGCTCAATCATATTAAAGTCTCTCATGATGATCCGATTAGCTATGGGAAAGTTGTACCCAAGGCAATTCCTGGAAAAGCTTCTGATCATTTAGTTTACAAGGAGCGTAAATGGAAATAATCTCTAGGATTTCATTAGTGTACTGTAACTAAAGAATTATCACAACTATGGTCAATAATAAACTCCTGCCACTTACTATGAAGAAGAATTATAGCTCCCCCTTTGCCATGTTCATGATGAGAAGAGACATAATAACTATTGGGAAAAATACTCTTACAAGAAGTTTGAAGATGGAATCCTTGGATTTTAACTTCTTGAATATAGGCAACATCTAGGAAATGCCTACGAATATAATCTTCAACAGGAATCTGAGAGTCCCCTAACATTCCATGAGCAACACTTCATTGTGGATGTGAAGATGAAGGAGGATCCTCCTCAACCACTAAAGTCTTAAAAGAATTCCTGGACTCAACGCTATTTACTAAAGGATGATGAGCACTTGTTCTTCTACTGGCAAACTGATTAGCATTAGCAACAATCAAGGATTGGTTCCCTTTAGGGAAATCGCTAAAGATAGGATTATCCCATGTGACTGAGGCATAAGATTTCTAGGTAACTTGCTCCCAACCACTAGTAGCATCTTTTCGAGTTCCTTCTTGATTAAGAGGATTCTTAATAACATTAGTAGCCTCAATATTCATGTTTTCTGCATCTGTTATTTTAGGGTCTGAAGAAGAAGGATTAGCTGAGGAGTGCACCTCAACAGTATCATTGCCTATATCCTTAGATATATTTTTTATCTTTTAATTCTTTACTAACTTATTCATTTAAAATTCTCTCAGCTTCAATCTTGGCTAATAGCTTTGGACATTGAGCTTTTCGATGATTAGAATCAAAACAATAATAACAACGGTTTGGGATTGTAAGATATGAAATTTTTTATACAAAAATTTTTCCTTTCACATTAAATTCTAGTGAGTCAAGACATTGCTTTTGCATGTCAATTTTAACATACACTCATCAAGTTGGTCTTGGATGAAAACCTAAAAAGGACTCCATATCGATGACCTCCGCAACTTGTGTAGCAAGAATGTCAACATGTGGAGAAAAGTGTGATGGGAGCCCTAGAAATTCTATCCATATTAGCAAAATACTTTTGCTTTCTTTTTCCTAGTCAAAATCCTCCTTCTAGGGTTGAAGCACTAAAAAAGATCCATAAACATCCCAAATTGATTATTGTTTCATGAAATTTGTCATACCCTGGGTTTCAAAAGCAAAAAGAAAAAATCCTCTAGTAAGATTAGAAGCTAGGGTTAATCTAATGTTTCAAGGTTCTTAGTAATTTTTTACCCATTCCTGGAAAATTGAGGCAGGAGGAATCCTACCAGTAAAAAAGCCAATTGCATTAAGATGGATGAAAATTTGAACTGTTTGATCAAAGATGTCTTCAAGAAAGTTGAAATGTAAAAAATTATCGTTATCATCCATGTTAGTAGTATTCTTAGTGGGTTGTGAATTGCTGTTGGAGGACTCCATTATTTTTTTTCCTCCAACATCAAAGAACAAAGAGATAATTTGGATCATGTAGATCCATTGGGCCCTGGCCCAAATGCTTCAAGGAATTAGAGCAGAAAGTGTATTAAGAAAAAAAAAATAAAAAAGGAATAGACTCGCCAAGAAGCTTATTCACTGAATGGAAAGAGGCACTGCACTTCACACCCAGAAACCCTTACCAATCTCAGCCACCAATAGAAGAAGGTCCCACAAATCAACACTCAAGCATGACCGAACTTTGCAATAGCATAATGCCTGGTAAATCAAAAGCCACCTTGATTCAATTCCTATGCACAGCTGTCCATTCCTATGCATAGATGTAATAGCGCAGCAACAGTGGACCACAGTGTAGCAGTATTGAAAAAGAAATTTTTGCAACTTGTCTTTTAGTCCCAACAATTAGAAAAAATAAAACGAACCACAGATAAACTCTAGAGCTCAATCCCTAATCGTGCCATGACACAATTAGCTAAAAAAACACTACAGACATGCCATTTTCTGCATTCCAAACTTAATAATTCAAACATGGAAGCCACTTTATAGCACAAAAGGGTCAGAATGGCACTTCGTAGTAGTCTTATTTTTCTAAACAAATCTTTTTCATTAGTGGGACTTTTTAATATATAGCCCAACATCCTCCTTTGGTAGAATTTAAGTATAATATGAAATGTTTTAGATTTATGTTAGTTTTAAATTCTTTTTACTTAGTTTGTTTGTGCATAACTTAAGTATAACTTATATCATATGAGGGGCACATTAAAATTATACATTCAAGAACTATAACATCAAGTAAATAGCCAACCACTACTTTTCTACTTATTCACTTGCTCAAAGTTCTTAGTTTTGGTGCACCTTATATTTACATGATTTTAATCCAAGGTTGAAGGAAGTTTTACTTAGTGATACTCTCAACTTTAAGGATATTTACCTTACACCATTTGGAAATTTAGATGTAATGTTGCCTATCACAAGGATTCTCTAGCTAATGTTTTTCCTCTATCTACTCAATGTGACATCATTCAACATCTCATGTTTCAGCTACAACCCTAAATGGATATAATATTTTTTTCATTTTTATTTACAAGAATCCTTTAGTAGGAAGTGAAAACCTAAGATGAAACTTCTGAAAGAGGGCATGATTAATCATTTTTCTATCCTAGAGGCAGGGTCTTTTAGGATTAGTTGTAAGGAAAAAAACCTAAAATGATATCCCCAAAATCATTGAGCCAACACTCGATTCTATTCTTTGCAAAACTAGATGAAGTTTACTATGTTTTGAAATGCCAAAAGAGATATGAGATCATGCAAGTGCGCTTGTTGTAGGCCACAAGAGTTGTTAACATCATTCGTACTCATTCAAACCTATAAACAAAGGCCAAAAACATAAAAAGTAAACAAATTAATGTTAGATGTAATTAAGGCCATGTGAAGGTTCTAGTGTTGCCTTATAGGGCATTAGTATTTGTTGGCGACCGTTTGGGACACGACCGCCAACAAGTGTCCTCAAACATGATTTAGGTGCCTGCTGGTCTCTGGCAACACCAAGGCCCAGATACCTCCAAATAAACTCAGTAGTTAATGTGAGAATGTGTGTGTGCTGTTGCGGTGTGTGGTTGTGTAAAATGTAACAATTGCGTTGTGTGTGAACTTCAAATGACTTACTTTAAAGAGATTCAGCCAACTTTGCCAAGTACTATGAGTTCTTGAAAATTT
>MNCI01013066.1:232177-246116 GCA_015680685.1 Gnetum montanum
GACTCAATTGCCAAGTGGTCACCATGGAGAGAAACAAGTTGTAGTTGACACGTGTCCCATGCAGTTGACAAGTGGCCTTTTTAATTGACAAGTGGCCCATTTTGGAGAAAAAAAAAGTTGTAGTTGACAAGTGTCTTTTGTAGTGGTTACAATATCATAGAAAATTAAAATACAACCACTAAGATACATAAAAATACAAGCTATAATTGCAACTAATTCCATGCATATATATCCTCTTTATTTTGCTTTTTCATGTTCAATTCCACCTTTGTTGTTCCGTATTCCTCTTGGAGCCGTTTGTTTATGACCAGCTCTACTGTCTCCTTTGGAATTGCTAGAAGCAACTTTCCAAAGATGCTGCAATATCTGATGTGATACTTCTGAATAAGCTTCTGCATCCATAGCACCCCAGCGCAATAGAATACATAGACTTTTAACGAAACAATTTTAGGCAACGAATACATTAATTTCTCCACCTTGGTCATCTTAGGTCTCCCAGTTTTCCTAAATCTCTAGTGTGTCTTATTCTCATACTCTATGAATTTGCACATCAATTCAACTATAATCTGGTGTACTTCAACTTGCTCTTCAGACACAAGCAAATTAATTAAATTCTCATAAATTTCTGGTAAATACTCTAAAACATATGATTCCTCATAAAATGTAAGTGCCTGAACCGCTGATACACATGTCGTGCTGGTGCTGCTGTTTTACATCTTTCGCGCCATCCTCCTTCTCTGGTTTTGGCGTCGTTGTCCGTTGTTGCTGCTCTTGCTGCCTGCAGCTGCGTCCGCTGTTCATTCGCCCTCCGCCAACGCGTAGCCCTGCCCTTCTGTTTCTGTTGCACCCGCAGGCGCTCGGGCTATCGCTCGTGGCGCAACGGCCAGCGCTCCAGACGATGTGCAGGCTGCACCAACCGACGGACACAGAAGAGGCCAACACGTCTCCCACAGCGGCGCTCATGGCAGTTGCAGTAGCGGCAGTGGCAGTAAAATGATCTTCAGCACAGGCCCATCAGCAAGGGTTTTAAGGGTTTGTAGGTAGTGGATTTGCATTTCCCTGTAACTGTTATTGCATTGAACAAGGTTGCAGAGAGGGTTTCAAAAACTTCCAGCGAAAATATTCGAAGAGAGGAAGCCATCATATCCAGCTTCTCCGCAGGCAATTTCAAAATGTTTCCTTCCACCCTCAGCTCTGAGGAATAAATGTCCACAGGAATAGAAATGCAATTCAAACTGCGGTTATTCTTCCCAGATAATTTTGAATGATGGTCCAAGTAAATCACAATTACTGTAATGTCATCATGGAAATGGTGTCGAATGCCTTTCTCAATCTTTCTATGGTCTGAATATCTCATTTCCCACTTCCTTGCTGCACGTTCGAGAGCAGCTCTAACCAACCTTTTTGCGATACCCATTCATGGATTATTGTGCACAATGTGAACTGCCTGATCATCTGAAAGTTGCTCCCATAAGCCGTCCGATGCGAATATAAGAAATCTGTCCTGAGGTCTAAGCTCCCTCACATGTATAGATGCTTCCAGTGATTCTGAGAAAACCAGGTTCCTCCTATCAGTGTCCCCTTAGTGCCACGGCCCTTAATTTCCTTGATTTTGCGTAATTTTGTGCTCTGGTTTATTGTATAGCATACTCCCATGGATAGGCCCTTTTTTAGAATGATAATTTAAGGTTTTGTTTTTGTCCGAATGCCAACAAGGAATGAAATCCCATGGAATGTTAAGATTTTTGCATATGGGCAACATGATCCTTGGAAGGAGGCTCTACAACCTTTGTGGATTGGTTGGTTCAAGGATGCAAGTTGGACAAGGCCTCTAAGATTTTGGGACATTCAACCATGCCTTTGTGGATGTGAACCAATTAGCAAAAGCTTGTCTTAATCAACATGATAGACTTCAAGGTGAAGAAACAAAATCTCAACGATCTCATTTAAATTTTTCAAAAATCACCATATCCTTATAAAGCCTGTTCCATTGAATGGTTAAAATGTACCAACAGTATTGTTTGATAAAACTAAGATTCTAGTTAGGAACTTGATTTTGGAGTTTTCTCCTCACCATTATGGTTTAAAATGGGGAATTTGACTAAGAAATTATTTGTGATGTTTTTTACTTTTAAGGTCAAAGGTAGTGAGGCCATTTAGGGTGTTAAGGCTACATGATCAAGAGGTTTACAAGCTCTCAATTTAGGCATTTGAGGGTAACTTGGTTGAACAACATCATCATAAGGTCTACTTGGGCTCAAAGGCTAGTCGAGTTGCTTCCTCATGTCCATAGCTTAACTCTGCACACCAACATAAGCACATCAAGTGGTATCTACATGGTATAACTGCTAAACAATTTTAAAATGATGTAAATATAGTAATAACAAAGCATGATATAGAAAAATAAGGTTAAAACAAAGTAAAATAACACAAGGCAAGGCAAACTAGGCAAAACAAGGTAGAATGAGGCCTAAATGATGTAGAATAAGGTTAAACAAGGATCAAATGAGGTCAAAATAATGCAAAATCATGTCAAATGAGGACAAATGCTATCAAATGATGTAGAATGTGGTCAAGAAAGATCAAAAATGATTAAACATGGTCAAATATAATAATATTTGTTTGCTTTGGATTATTTTATGGGCAAAATAAGGTAGAATCTAGTGAAAACAAGCCATAAATGGTCAAAATAAGTAAAAATTTAGAAAAAGCAAGCCATAAATTGTTATAATACGTGAAAATCTAATAAAAATAATGAAAATAGGCTAAAAACTTATGTAAACTAGTTGTAAAGTACTTTGAAAAATGGTCAAACTGCTTGAATTCTCAGCATGTGGGAACCATTCCTACATTGTGTGCACACTTTGGGCTATCTCTATAGCATGTGGGACTTGAATCCCCAATGTGTAAAGCATTTTGACTAAGTTTAGCACTTTTTTGCCTCATTCAACCACATCTAAGCTACACAAGGCTAGTGTAAAGCCTTTTTTATTGTTTGTGGCTATGTATGAGTAAGTTTAGGTAAGGTTTCATCTTGTTGGAGCTCTACACACTGAGCCCACATGCTATACAACATGTGGGATGGGGCATCCTAAAATGTTGTACCACAACCTAGATTGTATAGCCTACAAAGATCAATTCTTTGAATAAACTTCCATCCCAAGGTTTGCAGGGCCATTGGACAACTTATGGACCATTCTAGATGTGGTAGGTCCTACTAGAAAACTCCACATGCTACACAACATGTGGGATAGGGTTCCTAGCATGTGGAACAAGATCTAGTAGTTTTCAAGGTTTTTTAACCATGTTTTTTTGGCTTTTCTAAGCTTCCAAGGTGACATTGGAGATGTATGGAAAGATTTTCTGCTTTTTTGGCCACTTTGAGCAAAGCTCACACACTGAGTCCACATGCAATATAGTATCTTGGATAGGTACCCTAATGTGTGGGAGTTAGCTAGGCAAGTTTTGATTGATTTCAACTCAGCTTTTTGCTCCTTCAAGTTTCTATGATAGTGTCCAAGCTATGGAGAAGCATTTTTCAACTTTTTTTGCTACTTTGAGGAGGATTTTATGCTTATTAAATTTCTTGAAACTCTCACACACTATCCCACATGCTGCATAATGTGTCAGACCTCTCTGGCTAGCATATGGAACTAAGAATTAACTTCTAGTAGCTTGTAAGAATCACATTTTGCTAGATGTTTCATTTCTAGGTCATGAGGAATACTCTGGGAAGCTAATAAGTAGTTTTCAGGCTTAAGTTTGGGTTGCACAATGCCCACACACTTCCCCACATGCTACATAGTGTATGGAACCTAATCAAGTTAGTTTTGATGAGTTTCAACACTATTTTTTGGCTTCTTAACGGCTTCTAGTTTAGTGTTTGGGTACTTTAGTAACTCTACAACTTGTTTGAGTTTTTCTAATAAAGTTAAGGCTTATGAGAGGCTTCTCACACTTCCCCCACACACTGTATAGTGTGTGAGAGGTGAGATCCTAGTGTGTGGCCATCTTTCATCCCAGTTTTGGATAATTTTGAATGAGTTTTCTAGGCTACAGTTTTCTTAATTCTTCCTAGGTCTTCCAAGACCCACCGAGGAAACTAATGAGTAATTTTTAGGCTGAGGTTTGATTGGTGCAATACTCACACACTCCTCCACATGTTGCATAACATGTGAGATAGGTGTTCCAGCATGTGAGACTTAACCTTGTTAATTTTGGTGGATTTTGATCCTATTTTTATCCCTTTAGGATTCTAGATCAGCATTTTGGCTGTGTAGAATGATTCTACACCTTTTCTAGCAATTTTGAAAAATATTTGATGTGTGTTAAGGTTCTTGATATTTGCACATGTTGCTCCAAATGATGCATAGCATGTGGAACCTATGTGGACTATGTGTGGGGTTAAAAACCAGCTTTCAGTAGCTTGAAAAGGTTAATTTTTTGCTCAAATTTTTATCATGGATCTTGTGAAACTCATCAAGAAGCTTAATGAGGAGTTTTAAGATTAGGCTTGGTTGGTACAAGGTTCACACACTATCCCACATACTACACAACATGTGGGATAGGGGATCCAACATGTGAGACTTGATTAAGTTAGTTTTGGTGAATTTTGACCCTATCTTTAATCTTTTCAAGCTTCTAGAGTATCATTTGGTCTATGATGAAGGGTTTTACCACCTGTTTAGCCTATACTAATCCTACATGCTAACCTCACATGCTGCCCAAATCCTACATGTTGACCTCACATGCTACCCATCATGTGAAGTTAAGATGTTAATCATATGAGATAAAAATGTTAAATTTTGTATCATGTGGAGCATTTTAACTCTCCATAAGCTAACATGCATGGAATTTGCAACTTGTGGAGCATTCTTTAGCCTTCCACAAGTTGGAATACATGACATTTATAGCTTGTGAAGCATTTTTGACCTTCACAACCTAACATGCATGGGATGTGTAGCTTGTGGGCTGCAAATATCATTTTTTTTTACATTGAGAAAATGCTAGAAATCGTTAATACAAGGCCACAATATAGGGTTTTTTTGGGAAAACAAGGAAATTGCATCTACCTTTATATTTCCACGAAATTACAACAAAAAATGTTGGGTATGGGCTTTTACATTATAACATGAATTTTATTTGATGTGTTTCATTGGCTCATCTTTGTTGATGTTTTGAGGATTGACCTGAGAGACATCAACAAAGAACACAACACTGCTAGGGATTCATCACCAATGCTCCTTCTCCACACTTGATTTTGTAGCTATCAAATCATGCCAAGATGTGCTCAAAATGGTGAAATAAGGTCACAATGGAATGCTATAATGGCTACACTGACTATCAGAGAATAGTCACATGGGCTAACAAAGAATTCCAAGTGTTGACATCATGGCTATGGTATGGTGGTATCATTCTTGCTTATTTGGAGAGATCTTCATGCTCTATAATAGGAATTGCTAATTACGTGGTGACATTTGAAGGAACCAGCATTTGTTAATAGGATTCTTTGACCACTTGGCTTTCTATTATTTTTTTTCAAAAGAGATGTTGACTTGCTTAACTTGAGGACATATTAGCCTCTGTACTTTCTTATCACTTTCTTCCCTTTTTTTTTGGAGCAAAACCTTCATTGGGTTTCATTGCTAAGGCTAAATTTTTATTTTCTCACTAAACAAGATGTGTTACATTCAGTGAAATTGATTGTCAAAGCATGTTGAAGAGGATTTAACATGGACATAGTTCATGAGCATTAAACATTGGTTTTTTAGTGTTAGCAAGGTAAGGAAGGCTATAATATGGCTACATGGTTATGGCTCAAGAGGGGTAACAGAGGTGATGTGAGGTAAGCACTATTAACAAGATCAAACATGCTAACTAAATCTCATGTATTGAGATCACATGATGGCAAACCTTTTGTGATGACTCATACCTTTGTGATGACTCTAAGTTTATCTTGCAAGTACAACTCCAAGAAGAAAACCAAAAAAGTCAAAGAATACATGTGCTTACAAAAGGCTACATATGGTTCTAAGCAGATATAGCCCATTATATGTTATAACTAGTGCTACATGAGCAACCTATTCCATGCTTTATAGAACTAGATAAAGCTTGCAGTGCTTTGAAATGTCAAAAGAGATAAGAATTCATGCAAGTGCACTTATAGGCCACAAGAGTTGCCAATGTTGTTTGTACTTGTTCAAACGTGTAAACAAAGGACAACAACAGTAAAAGTAAACATGTTAACGTTAGATATAATTAAGGCCATGTGAAGGTTCTAGTGTTACCTTGTAGGGTTTTGGTAATGTTTGATCAAAATAAGATTTTAGTGAGGAACTTGGTTTTAGAGTTTTCTCCTCACCATTATGGTTTGAAATGGGGAATTTGACCAAGAAATCCTTTGTGATGTTTTTGACTTTTATGGTCAAAGGTAGTGAGGCCATTCTAGGGTGTTAATGCTACATTATCAAGAGGTTTATAGGCTTTCGGTTTAGGCATTGAGGGAAACTTAGTCAAACAACATCATCATAAGGTCTACTTGGCCTTAAAGGCTAGTTGAGTTGCTTCCTCATCTTCATAGCTTAACTCTGCACACCAACATAAGCATATCAAGTGGCATATGCATGGTATAACTACTAAACAATGCTACCTTCAAACTTGCCTAATAGTTATTATTGTAGGAAAACTCTTCCAATGATAATAGACTATCCCAACTCTCTAAAAACTACAAAGAATAAGTTTGAAACATGTCCTCCAATACTTGATTAACTTTCTCAACCTATTCATTAGTCTATGGATGATATGATGAATTCAAATTTAGCCTAGTGCCTAGGTTGTTTATGAATGCATACCAAAACTAAGAAGTAAGTTTAGTAGGAATGCCATGCAATTGTATGATCATAGAGATGATCAACTACATAACATCCTCCATGCTAGTTAAAGTATTCATAGCTAGGAAATAGACTAACTTGGTCAACATGCCAATAACAACAAGGATAGCATCCTTTCTATCTCTAATGTGAGGTAAACTAGTAATGAGATCCATACCAATCACTTGCTACTTCCACTATTAAATAGTTTAAGGGTACAAGTAGCCACATAATCATTGGTGCATAAGATTAACCTATTGATAAATAAAACATTTAGCCATAAATTTTTCAACCTACTTCTTCATTCTTAGCCACCATTACAAACTCTTTAACATCTAGTATATCTTGTCATTGGTTGTATGCATCTAAAACCTATTGAGGTGAGCTTTTTCTAATAGATGTTGCCATAAGAAATTAGGCACACACACTTGATTCTTATGATAAAGTAACATGAATGCATCAACTACCATAGAAGAATCACTAGATTATCTAACTTCTCATACCAAGGACCAAACTACTACTTCACACAAATATCACTCTTCACGTTAGACTAGATCACCAAATTATGGATCTTACTAGCCAAACATCTTAAGATACTTACAAAAATGTTACTTTTTTCATCTAATACTAGATGGTAAAATTGAAATTGGACAATAGCTCAATCCACCTCCTCTGAATTAGGTTTAATTATCACTAATTCATCAAGTACTACAATCCTTTATGTTTCATTCAAATTGTTTACTACTCCCTGAACAAGTAATGGTACTAAATCTTTAAGGAAAATACTATCATTTCCAACTCAAGGTCATGTATGGGGTAGCACATCTCATGAGGCTTTAACTATTTTGAGGCATAGTCTACCACTTTTTTCTCTTCTATGAGAATGCAATCATAACCCTCTCTTAACACATCAGTACAAATGTTGAATCGTTTACCAGGGTAGGAAAAATCAAAATAGGAGTTGAGATCAATCTATCCTTGAGTTTATCAAAGATATCTGGAAAACACAGGTCCCACAAGAAATTAGCATCCTTCTCTAATAGCTTTGAAGGGGATGAAGTGATTTGGAAGAAGTTCTAGATGAATCTCTTGTAATAACATGCCAATCCAAGAAAACTGTTGACCTTTCTAACATCCTTAAAAATAGGCTAATCATAAATAATTGATATATTAGTAGGGTCCACCACTATGCCAACCTCTAAAACAACATACCATAAAAACTAAATCACTCAATGTCAAAATGAACACTTAGAAGATTGAGTAAATAATTGATGTTTTCTAAGCATATGCAAAACTATTCTCAGATGCTATTCATGTAACTCCTTAGATGAAGAGTACATCAAAATTTCATCAATGAACATGATAATAAATTGGTCTAAGTATGATTTCAAAATACTATTCATAAGATGCATAAACATTGCAAGAGCACTAGTGAGTCCAAATGACAAAACCAAGATCTCATAATATTCATACCATATCCTCAAGACTATCTTGGGGACATTCTCCTCTCTAATGTGAATCTACTGATACCATGACTTTATATCTATCTTTGAGAACACCTAAACTTCCCTCAACCAATCAAAAAATTTATTTCTGTATGGCAAAGAATACTTATTCTTCACTGTTACTTGGTTTAACTACATATAATTAATTCATAACTATATACTATCATCCTTCTTTAGAAAGAGAACATAAGCATCCCAAGAAGACTTACAAGGGTGAATCAAGATCTTGTCAAGAAACTCCCATGGTTGAATCTTTAGTTTAGCTAACTCAATAGGGAACATCCTATGTGGAACCTTGAAGATGGGTTTAACACTTATTTTAAGAGAGATATCAAACTCAACATTACATCTTGGAGGTAGACCAATGATGAGCAACAAGGTACCCCTACACTCAACCATATGAATCACAAGCGTTCACACACAATCCGATCGAATTCCATGGATGGGACTAGTTGTGGTATCTAGAATACTATGCTTTGATCACAATTTGATGTCTTCCTCCTTGGACTAGTGGTAGCTTTGTCATGTATGGTTTAGTCCAAAGTGAGGCATATGATGTTTATTATTTTATGTTTTATAAATTTGATTACCTGCAACAAGAATGAAAGGTAAAGTAATTGAAGATCTAATTCATCTACTACCTAGCTAGCCTAACACATGTACTCATCCCACTTTCTTAGACACATCCTAAAAACATATGGCACTACTAGACTATCAAATGATATGCATTGCTAGGTTACCAAGCACTACATGTATGCTTGAAGTAGTCATGCTTGTCTTCATTAACAACTAGAAATTAATTGCTTAATTGAAATGCAGTAAAGTAAAGTGCATTAAAAGAAACATTAATCTATTCGTAGTGTTGCAAGGATTATCAAAAGAGTTCATTTTTATTCCTATCATACTACTACACTTAGGTACAATAGTGTTCAAACAAAGAACCATACACACTTAGACTTCTTCGACAAGCACTCAAAAAATATTATAACTTTAGAGAAAATAAACTACAAGAGCATCACTACTCTAATTGAAAAATGACCAAAAACTGATTCCAAAACTAAAGCCGAGGCATTTATTTATAGGCCAATGTATATACCCTGACATTGGACACTTGATGTTGCTTCTAGACTCTAATGTCACATAACTAATGTCGTAGTGACTAGAAAACATGTTTCATCATACCCCCGCAACTGAATGAAAACTCATCCTTGAGTGTAGAAGAGGAGGAACAAGTTCTTTACAAAATATATTGGGTAGGTATGGGATTATTGGCTAACATAAAACTAACTCAGATGGAATAGATAGACTCTGAGTGTCCAAGTGTACGGAATTACTGCTTTTACAAAATTGGATGTTGATGATAAGAGAAGTGAACAGCCTAGATAACACTGACCTCCAACACCTCTTGATAGCTAAAGAACGAGAGAGAAGAGATCCAATGATCATGAATGATCCTCATTATATGGTACTGTTGCATCATCCTTGGTGATGGGATGCAATATCGCATGGGCTGCGATATCACGTACGCAATATCGCATGGGCTACGATATCGCGTATGCAATATCGCGTCGTCCCCCGCGATATCGCGTATGCGATATGGTGGTGCGCCGCCAAGTCTATAAATAAGAGGCGGCTCTCCCTTGTTTTCTCATCTAGTTCTAGACCCTTATCGAAACTCTAGTAGTTTTACCTCTCTAGAGATAGAATATTTTCCATGTACCCACAGTAGGAACTCCAAAGTGAACGGATCCTTATTCGAGCAAATATTGTACCTGAACACATGTTTGTGTACGGCAATAAAGACGAACTTCTTGGATAAACCTTACAATGCATGGAATAGGCTAAATAGGACTTTATTTACTATTATTTACTATTTACCATTTAAATGCTTTATTAGTCATTAAATCTTTCCCAACCCTTCTCTCCTAGTTAAGTGCCTTAGTACGACCGCTTCGAGCATGTGCGTTACGCTTCGTGACCCCAGCAATGATTAGCATTTGGTAACCAAGGTTGCATTGGTTCAGGGTGTGAATGGTAAGTGGGAACAGATGCTGATGCTAGGTTAATTCAGACTTAGTTAGTTAGTTAAAGTTAGTAATTAGTCTCTTTGCCCTTCACCTCTCAGCATAGGAGATAAAATAGAAAAGACATAAAAATCACATACCTCAGACTTAACCATACAACCATGACAACTACAAGTAAGTCTGGGAAGACAACGAATGATTAACCTTAAGTGTTCCATAAGGCATGTAGGCACTTAGTCTGTGGAATTCGACCTAGATCATGCATGCTACGTTCGTATTCGTATGGTTGAGTGTAGGGGTACCTCGCCACTCATCATTGGTGCCGTTTCCGGGGACTAAGTGTTTGTGTGCTAAGTAGAACATAGGAAATCACTCACATAATTGGGAGCTTAAACAAAACTTAGGGTTAATTAAATGAAAAATTATATAACAGTTAATTAGCACACCAATAAGACACCATGTCTTCTTCTTCTTCTCACAAGAGCAATTCACCACCTAGGGATCATACAAAGGACAGTTGGCAATCTAAAACACATAACCCAAATCAGCTAGTTCCTCAATAATATAGGGTGGTATATACTCATCCCAATGAGTATATACCTAATTTTACTTTTATCCTCCATCAAGATAAACAAATGCGCTGGAGAGATTTTCAAGGTAACATAGTGTTACCTCCAGATCGTGCAATCCCCAACATGCTTCTCCGTGCTCTGGCACAGATAAGCATGACGGAATTATATGATGAATACATTGTGGTAGATTTTGACATAAGGGATTACCATCCCACAGAAATGCAACGTCTAAGGGACTCAAGGCAGGAGAGCCACCATACACTGTTGAAGGGCAAAGGGGTTCCACATGTCCTAAGTGAAATTAGAGATGGTGAACCACTTATAATAGGTTCTCTATCGAAAGATGTTCCCCGTCCTAATGATAGTGAGGAGGTGGGGTATCAGAACCTATGCTCCATGATACACAACCCTGGTTCTGATCCCCGTGAACACCAACTGTTCACTGAGGGAACAACAACACATGACAAGGATGAGCACTCATATTGTCATCATGATCGGGGCCGAAGCCACAGAAGAGAAGGTAAGAAACATCTTCATGGCGATGGTTCTCCTTCTTCTTCCCCTTCATCACACCATTCACCCTCTCCTTCCACATTAGGGTGCAGTCATAGAGAGCATAATGGTGAGGATAAAGGTAAGCGAAATTAAAGACCTCGACGAGAGAGTTGAGAGAGAGGACAAGGGCAATCTAGAGAGTCTAGGCATGAACGAAGAGAAAGTAGGGAACAACGAAGACATCATAGACATCATGAGAGAGATGATCATGATAAACCCCTACTAGCCACCCAAAGCATGCTAGATATAACGGAGGTAGTGAGAATACCAAAAAGGCATAAAAAAGATAGTCGGATTAAGTGATTAGATATGAACAATATCCCACACTTCGAAGGGGGATATAACGTTGATCCAAAAAATCATCTATAGGAATTTCATGATGCCTGTGCCTTGCAAAACATAGAAAATGAGTGGCAGAAACTAAAGTTGTTTCCTAGGACACTCATCAAGGAAGTAGAGAGTTGGTACCGGTCCTTAGAGCCGGAAACCATTAAGAGGTGGAGTACAATGTTAGAAATCTTCAACGATAAATATAAAACGTACTCTAGAGTGTCTAATTTGCGTAAGAAGATCCAAGGATGGAAGCAAGGTACTCATGAACCCTTGGATGCTGCCACGGGCCACTACTACGCATTGCTACATTGTTGCCTGGGCCATGGTTACGCATAGCGGGATTAACTCCGCCACATCATAGATGGGCTAAGGTATGAAACTAGGAGAACCCTTGGGACTTATGCTCAAGGGAGATTATCAGAACTTAAATCCCATGAGATTCATTAATACCTAAACATTAATACCCTTACCGAAAACCAGATCCTTATGGCTACCATGTGCAGCAGCCGATTTCTCTAAGCGACTCCATGGGTCACACAACTCCCCAACGTCACTACCAAGTTTGGGAGTATTTTAGAAGGACTCCTTCTCCTTCGGGAGATGCTCCACATCTATACCATCCTCCTAATCCATCTGCCTCTCTTCCATTGATAGTTCCCATACCACCTGCTCCAACAATGCAAGGGGAACTCCCCAATCAACTACAGCAATGTAACGGTATGAGAGCCGTAACCATTCAACCCACTGTTGGTTCTAACAACCAAAAAAAAAAGAAGACCTTTCTTCAAAACCAAAATCCTAGACAAGCTCTCACAACCACAAGTGGTTGAGTCTAGGTATGCTCCTTCAACACATAAGGCTTCGGAGCTCCCTTCAAACCAATACTAGAGCTCAATGCATACGGCTATGTTAAAACATACCGTAACCAACTGGATCAAGGTAGGACACCTTCCCATGAAACTATCTGACCCTAGAAGTCCCTTAATCTACCTCCAAGTCACTGGGAATGAACCACATAAGGCTCTTCTTGACTCAGGTTCCGGAGTCAACTTAATCTCATGAGAGATGTATCAAGCTTGGAACCTACCCCAACTTAAGAAGAGCAACATTCAACTAGAGCTAGCAGACTAGTCTATCACCATTCCCTTGGGATTGGTGAAGGACATCGTTACCACTATGTGTGGTTGGTCATACCCAGCTGATTTCCTAATGATAGAAGTTAACAATGACAAAGGGGACTTCCCAATTATAATGGGAAGGGCATGGATAAGCACAATAGATGCATGCCTAGGGATCCACGATCTTTCCTTGGAAATATCTAAGGTAAATATTTATGGAAAGATTGAGAAGAAGAAAGTTTCATGCATCACATACAGTGACTCAAAGGGTGATGACATGCAGGAATCATGGGTGATGCAAAATTTAACATCTCCTGCATGCAACCAATGTGCCCTAGAAATGCAGATACAAAGGTGCCTGTATGTAGCAACCACACAACAAGAGAACACCCAGTGGTTGATAGCTAATCAGGGAAGCAACCCACTAACATGCATGGAACGAACTGGGGGAATAACTCATGCCAACAACAAAGGCATAGATAGATTGGAATATGAGCATCACCAACTTCCATCCCTTAACCTGAAAACATCAATCGGGAGAAGTTGGACACTTTTAATAAATTCAAATATGCGCTCATTATTTCAGATCTCTCACTTTCCATTCAATCATGGGGGTGATGGCCACCTATGCTAATCATTTGAGGCCCTCAATTCTTTTTAGTTTTTGTTTTACACATTTTTGTTTTACAAGTTTTTGTTTTACATGTTTTTGTTTTATACATTTTTGTTTTACACATTTTTGTTTTACAAATTTCTTTAACTTTTCTTTTTTTTGTTTTACAACATCGTTCATACTTTTTCATTTCTTATGTGTGTGTGTGTGTGTTATCCACCTTGTATGTTTGTCACCCAATAAGTGTTCTTCATGATGGTCTGAACTATTTTTCATATTGATTGCTAATGTTTGGTTTTTACCTTTAAGTCATGATGTTGATACTAAGGTATGGTTCTTTTGATATGGCA
>MNCI01013066.1:246446-265838 GCA_015680685.1 Gnetum montanum
CTCTTTGGGAAGGCATTCTTATTACTTCAAGAGGATGGATTGGCCGAATGTATTAATGCGAAGTCACTGGAAGTGGTTTGTTGAGGCCAGACTTGGAATGGGATCTAATAAGTCACATTAACCATGAAACACGCAAGGGGTTGTACACCACCTTGTTCTTGGGATTCAATTCCATTCTCCTCTCTCCATCCTTCTCTCCATTGTTCACCTCATTGCCGATTGTATCATTAGTGTATATTTTGGTTGACGCATTATTTTCTTTTTGGTAAACTCTTTTGGTTAAGACTTTACCTCTTATTCCAAATGACATTCCTAGCACCTACAGACTCTTTGAATGTGGGATTGTTAGGGCATTAAGGGCATGAGCCTGCTTTGGGGAGGACCCACTGACATTCCTATTTGGTGCATCCATTAAATTCTTTTCCCTAACATTTTTGCAATCCATTTTATTTTTTTCATTTCCATCTTGACATCCATTTCATCGAAGTTATAGTTATCTCTTTTTCTTCATCTTTCTTATTCCTTTTCTTTTTCCATTCTCTCGCTATTGGAGGTTCGCGATTAGTCATGGGGGTATGTGGCCCAATTTTTGATTTTCTCTACACCTTTAGTAGTCATCAATATTATATCTCTAGACCTGCAATTAGCCATACCACAACTCAACCAATGGACCTTTCAGTGAAGCAATGTATCAACTACATTGAAATCCATTTACCCTTGCTCATATAAAGACTGTGTTGTGTGTGCAGATGGCGATCATACAATAATGGATTAGATCTGGAGGGAACACTTGGAATGGACTAGTGCTGTAGTAGCTATGTAAGGAGCAAGATCGATGGTGTGCTTACGGATGGACAATGAAAAGTGCAATCTTGGTGTTGGCGGCAGCAAAACTTCTTTCTCTCTCTCTCTCAGCTACCAAATGAGGCCTGATGTCAAATGTAATCAGGTATTCACTTTTGTTGTCATGAACACCCATTTTGTCATGTCTTGTAATGGTGATCCTTTCACATGTCATCCCATTAGTTCCATTTGAGTCAATAATCCCATACCATCCCAATATTTTTTAAGAAACTCGAGGATGATTTTTTATTCAGTCATGGGGGTATGATGGGACGCAATATCACATCGTCCCCCACGATATCGCGGTGCATCGCCAAGTCTATAAATAAGAGGCAGCTCTCCCTTGTTTTCTCATCTAGATCTAGACCCGTAGCAAAACTCTAGTAGTTTTACCTCTCTAGAGATAGAATATTTTCCATGTGCCCACAATAGGAACTCCAAAGTGAACGGATCTTTATTCAAGCAAATATTGTACCTAAACACATGCTTGTGTATGGCAATAAAAAAGAACTTCTTGGATAAACCTTGCAGTGCATGGAATAGCCTAAATAGGACTTTATTTACTATCATTTACTATTTACCATTTAAATGCTTTATTAGTCATTAAATCTTTCCCAACCCTTCTCTCCTAGTTAACTGCCTTAGTACGACCACTTTGAGCACGTGCGTTACGCTTGGTGACCCCAGCAACGATTAGCGTTTGGTAACCAAGGTTGAATTGGTTCAGGGTGTGAACAGTAAGTGGGAATGGATGCTAACGCTAGGTTAATTTAGACTTAGTTAGTTAGTTAAAGTTAGTAATTAGTCTCTTCACCCTTCACCTCTCCGCATAGGAGATAAAACACAAAAGACATAAAAATCACACACCTCAGATTTACTTAACCATACAACTGTGACAACTACAAGTAAGTCTAGGAAGACAACGAATAATTAACCTTAAGTGTTCCATAAGGCGTGTAGGCACTTAGTTTGCGGAATTCGACGAGATCGCACATGTTACACTCGTATTCGTATGGTTGAGTGTAGGNGAGATCGCACATGTTACACTCGTATTCGTATGGTTGAGTGTAGGGGTACCTCACTACTCATCACTTGGTGAAGATAGTCCCATTTCCAATCCATGTTTCCCAATGCAATCACAATAGAATCATGAATTAGTATGCAATGTGTAACACATAGCTATTAAATGCCTTGTCTCATTGGTGGTTAAACTTGGCTAGGTTGTGATTGTGGTTGATTGGTTCCTTGAGTAGTGTTAGTCGAAAGGTTGATAAATAGGGTAAAATAGATAAGCGATCCATTAAATTTGAAGAAGTTTAACATAAGGAAAATATTTGAAGAAGGTGTAAGAATTCACAATAAAAAAAAAGAAAATTTTACTAAAAAATGTTATGAAGATGTGCACAATTGGATGTCATTAAAAGGGTAAAAAAAAGAATTTGATTGTAAAAGTATTTAAGGGTAAAGAACTTAACTAACCCAACCAAAAGATATGTAAGTGGGTCCTCCCCAAAGTAGACATAGGTCATTTTTATCCTTACGTAACTTCAAACCAAAGAGTTTGTGGGTTCTATGGATGATTAATTATTATAGAAAGTTAAGTACAAAACCCTACAAGAAACTAAATAAGAATTCCAACACATCAAACCAGGACATTGAACCAAAACATGAAACTGGAGAGAAGTGAGATATAAAAAGCATAGATGGATGAGAGAGTGTGTGAAACAGAGTTCCTAATTAAGGTCACATGAACTCCCTTGTGGATTTTGTGATTAAATAACTTGATAGGATCCATCCTTATTCTAGAACAAAACCAACCACATTCAATGACTTTGCAATCGGCATTCTAAGACCAGTTCATCCTCTAAGACACAAGAGTGCTTCCACAAAATAACCACCATTCTTTATTAGAGAAGAAAAGAGAAGTAGGAAGTGAGGAAGGGCCTTAGTTAGAGGGGACCTTCACGCTTGGGTAACATGTCTTTCTAGTCCCATAACTAGTGCTTGTAGCCCATTTATTATGTTTAAGGAGTGTGCTTTGAATTTTCTTTTTTTTTTATTGGTTTTTTCTTTTTAAAATGGGAACCACACCATGCAAAGACACATGCATTCATTTTGTCTAAGGGATGTGCTTTGAATTCCCATATTTTTTCTTTTTTCTTTTTTCTTTTTTTTTGATATGATGAGAATCACACCATGCAAAGAATTATTTAGCTTCCTTCTATTAGTCAACATGGAATGGCAAGAAATCCATGAAAACACACATGCATCCAAGAAAACAGAAAGGCACAAAAAATACCAAATCCCCTTGAAGCCACACCTTGTTCAAACCTTTGAATCCTTTCCAATTTTGAGAACTACCAAAGTCACAAATTTGTTAAAGTTTTATTAATGAAAAAGGGACTACACATTTCCATAATAAGAAAAATCATAGAGTTTGTGGATGGGTGGATGTTGTGGGCTCACTACTTGTTTCATGAAAAAGAAACCATGTCCTAATCATCTATAATGAAATTCAAAGCTAGAAACCAGACACCAACAATCAAATAATAGAAATAGTACATACCACCATCAATCAACGCATTACCATTGTACTTGGCACTTATTAACAAAAAGTTAGAAAATCACACCAAAATAAAAGAAAATATAAAAGAAGGTGAAAAATATTCAAGAAATAGCAAATGTACTAATGATGGTGTCAAAAAAATTAGAAAAGATTTATAACATGAGAACAAGAAGATGAAAAGAACTTAAGAATCCTAAAGACTAAAATGTGGGGAATCCCTCACGACTAAACATTTGGCTATAACAAGGATTAATAAGTGAATAATTTGGATCCATGAATGTATGAAACATTGGGAACTGTCCATGTCCTAGCCACTAGGTATCAATTGGTGGTGTGGTGGCTCGGTAGAAAACTTATTGGTCATACACTTAATTGTTATATGTATAGTGGGTCAAGTTTTGAGGTGTGTTAACATTATAGATGGCTGGTCCACAATTGCACCCTTGATCATGATATGGTATACATGGATTTATTTATCTCCCTACACTATTAGATTCATTGTTTGGATTTTGGATTGGAGTAATGATGGGGTAGCTCATGTCTAGGATCAGAGGACAGTGGTTGAGATAAGGAAGGTGGGGCACTAGATTGACATTGTGCTGGCTTGGATGATGTGGTGGGTCCACTCATGGTTTTCTTTAGCTTATAGCCTTTCCTCTAGAAGGGATGTTTCCTACATTGTGGTTGGGACCCACTAGTGTCAACATGTCTATGCACATTTGCAGCACAAGTGGCACTCATTTATTGATATTGTGGTGTTGACCCTTCCTGAGTTACTGGTGATGGTGTATAAGGAGGTGAATTATGAGAATATTGAGGGTAGGTTGGATGGTAATGGGCACGAGGTGGTGAACCTTTAGGGGATGTCATGTATTGATGGCACTCAGGAGTATGGTAGTGGTGATTAGAAGTAGAGGATGTAGAACTAGTTGGAGAAACAAGGTGTTGAACATAATATCCATGCAATTTCAGTAGATATGGCTAATTTGGTGGTGGCCTCCTCCATGACTATGGTTGTTGCCACTATATTTGATGACTATGTTGAGGCCAATAATAAGTCTTCCTAGGATGGTATGATCAATTATGGGACTATCTATAATTACCTTATTGAAGAGGAAATCTCCCAAGCATGTGCTTTTGCACAAACTTCAGATTTAAGGCACCTACCCAATACTCCCATAAATGCAACAAGACTAGGCAATGGCCCTTCATATGGTCACATATGTAGATGTCACATCGATTTTCTTCATCTATAGTTAAGTCTATAGCCTCACTTTCTTTAGTCATTTTTCCCATTTGTTGAAAAGTGTTCCTAGCTGTTTCTTGGTTTTGTATCCTTTATTTATTGTGATCGCCTAGCTTATTTTGCATGATCCTCTTCTCAATCATCTTAATGAGAGTCGTAACATTTTCACATATCCATTTGAACATCTTATTAAACTTTGCTTCAAGTTCATCAATAGAATTTTGTATCAGCAAGGTTTATTACAAGGCCACCTTATCAAGAGTGGTTTCATTCTCCTTACCATAGATTTGGACCTCCTTCTATTGAAGATTTGGGTCCCATTGATATTTCTTGAAATTCTTCCATTTTCATATCTCTCCTTCTTCTTTTCCCACATGTTCAATCAGCTCTCAAATCAAATGGGCTTGGAGATCGTATAATTGCCCTAGGGCATACATCCCAAGGGTTTCCCTTGTTTCATTACAATGCCCATCTATGATGTGGAAAAGTTACCTTTTCTCAAAGAAACCATGGCTTAGGCATCTATTCAATAAGGCATAATATCTATCTAAGGTCATGTCCAAGGGTTCATGTTGTTCTTGCTTCCACTCTTAGATCTGTCTCCTCAGGTTGGACACCCTCGCATAGGTTTGGTATTTGTCATTGAAAATTTCCATCATTGTGGACCATTTTCGAATTGAATTTTGTCTCAATGATCTATACCACACATCAGCTCTATCAATTAGTGTCCTAGAAAAGAGCTTAAGATTTTGCCATCCACTTTCAACATTGTAACAGATACAAGCATCCTAGAAGTCTTGTATATGATGTTGTGGATCTAAATCATAGCCACCTACAAATTTAGAGATATTATTCATATCAAGCTTAGGTAGGCAACACTCTTTGTGATGCCTACAAGATATCTTAATGGCCTCTCTTATCTTCATCATGCTCTTAGTGGCCAACAAGGGTTCATCATCATTAGAAAAGTTGTGATGAAAATCTCTATTTGGTTGATGGTGATGATTAGACTTGTATTCATGTTGATGACCTTGAGTGTGACTATGGGCTCAATTTTTACTTTTATTCTGACCCTATAGTGGAACTTTATTCCTATACCTACATTCATCTTCATCAAAAGTAGATGTCGAAGGGGGAGAGGAAGATGAGGAACTGGAAGGATTTTCATGGCTTCTATGGTGTTTCCCAGGGTCCCTTAATTTATCATTTCTTGGTTTCAAGGAGGTCTTACGCCTTGAGGCCTCCATTAGCTTAGGACTTATGTCATCTCCTCCAAGATTGTCTACCTTAGGGGAATGTAGTCTTTAAGTGTCGTCAAGGTGATCATGATCATAAGAAACCCATGCATAAGGTGGGTCATTCCAATTTTCTTCATAGTATATCTCATTAGTTCTCCAATGAATGTGTTTGCTATATAGTGCATTTTCACTTCCATGTACGAGAGACATTGTCATTGGTTTATGGTGTATGGGAGCTAATAATTTCTAAAAGATATATCGTTAATACCTTTTATAGTGATAATGTATAATATAACTAATCTAGATAACTAGCACCATCCCCGATAACGATGCCAATGATGAGCAATGAGGTACCCCTACACTCAACCATATGAATCAAAAGTGTTCACACATGATCCAATCGAATTCCATGGATGGGACTAGTTGTGGTATCTAGACTGCTATGCTTTGATTGATATTCACTATCTTCCCACTTGGAATAGTGGTAGCTTTGTCATGTATGGTTTAGTCCAAAGTGAGGCATATGATGTTTATTATTTACCTTTTATAAATTTGATCTCCTACAATAAGAATGAAAGGTAAAGTAATTGAAGATCTAATTCATCTACTACCTAGCTAGCCTAACACAAGTACTCGTTCCACTTTCCTGGACACATTCTAAACACATATAGCACTGCTAGGCTACTGAACGTTAAGTGTTGTTGGGTTACCAAGCACTATATGTATCCTTGAAGCGGTCATGCTTGTGTTCATTAACAACTAGAAATTAACTGCTTAATTAAAATGTTGTAAAGTAAAGTGCATTAGAAGAAACATTAATCTATTCTCAGTGCTACAAGGATTGTCACAAGAGTTCATTTTTATTTTCATCATACTACTATGCTCAAGTACATCAGTGTTCGATCAAAGAACTATACCCACTTAGACTCCTTCTATGGGCACTTAGAAAATATTCTAACTTTGGAGAAAATAAACTACAAGATCTTTGCTACTTTGCTTGAAAAATGATCAAAAAATAATTCCAAAATTGGAGCCTGGGTGCTATATTTATAGGCTAGTGTATATAACTTGATGTTGGATACCCGACATCGCATCCAAACCCCAACATCAAGTACCCAATGTCACAACCCCCACGTCAGTTACCTAACACGATGATGACTGGAAAGCGTGTTTCATTAACTAGGTAACTTAGAATTAAAAACATTAGGAAACTCTTTGGTAATGAAAATATAATCAATCTTAGATGACACAAAAATTCACTTACAAAAATAGAAAAATAATAATGACCCTTCCTCCACAAATAGTAAAATGATCTTTAAGACATAAGATTCAACTTGAACTTATGTAACCAAGTATGAATCATCATCTAAACACCATCATCCCTCACCAAGAAAAGTGCCTTGCAATAATAATTAAAACTACCTTGATAATAAGACAACCAATTCAATTCCAAGATAGCATCGTATTATCCTAGTTTCATGATGTGGAGATCATTGAACTAAGTGGCATCCTAAATTACCAAGAGTACAAACCTACAAACTTGGTCCACAACAAGTACATAATCACAAACGAAGCTAACAATAGGTCCTTTATCAAGATATAGATCCATCAAATCTAATCATCCAACTAGTCTTAGATCAACAAAAGAATGGCTTGTTCCAAGATCACATAAAATCAAAAATGCTAAATTGGAAATCATACCTTGAACATCCATCATGGTGTTGAATTGAACATCAATTAGCTAATCCATTAAAGCATACACACATGCATGTATCCTAGTACTACTTGGGCCATTAGCAGGTTTGTCATCTCATTGAGGATCTCTACCTCCTGAATACATTGAAGCATGGAAGCTCTTATGACCTCCCAAACCATAGTTGTGGTAGTTGAAATATGCCCTAAGAATGTGTCCAACTCTCTCACAAGCATCGCAAGTAATATTCTCATGAGTGGGCCCATTGCATACTGCTTGTTGTTAAGGCCTTTTCTACTGTTGCTACTAGCCACTTGAACTAGATCTCCAAGTCCACTTAGACCCACTAGACTACCCAGAAAAGGTATGACCTTTCTTCTAAGATCAATCATGTCATGCTACTTTAGCTAACTAACTATACTCTAGGTCTAGTGCATGAACTTGAGCATACTCATATGTCTAAAGAAGCAAAGAAAGCAAATGAGCCTTGATGGATGCATGGATACCATGAAAAAAACGGTTGGTCATGGACCTCTCATCCAAATGTATGTGAGGCACATACATCCATAACTCTAAGAATTTGTAGTCATACTTAGTCATAGTTTAATTGCCTTACTAGAGGTGGTAAAACCTCTTAGCCTTTACCTTCAAAAATTTTGAATGAATGTAATGAGCATTGAATGAAATACCACCAAGAAAATTCATGTTGTAACTTGTAAACCCTCACCACCCAACTTGAGGCAAGATTCTATTGTAAATGTAACGTTTGTGGTCCATGAGCTACAATATTCCATAATTTAAATTTTTGGGGCTGAAAAATGCCTCATAAGTTGCTACTGCCTCATTTCCCAAGTGGAAAAAGTAATGTTATGTCTCTATATGAGCTTGGAAAGGCTAAAAAATGCCTTGGTGATTGCTGAATTTGAAATTTTCATGGGTTTTTGTGGGGCTATAACCTCAACTATGCTGAAGCCACCTATACCAAGCATTAATGGTGTTGGATTTTCCATTTCCCAACTATTCCTAGCATAGTTATCACAAAACGTAGCATAGTATTGAAAGGCCAACATTGGTGGTGTTGGATTTCCAATTTCCCAACAATTCCCAACCTAGTTGCTACAATTCTTAGCAATTGAAACATGGCCAATATAGTCACCTCAAATTTTTAGTATTCACATGGCCAACATAGTCACCACATTTCCCAGCAAATTCCAACAATTCTAGTATAGCTCTCTAAGGCCAGCATAGTTGAGGTGAAGCAAACGTAGTCATAAAAGTCCGTTTACTATTTTTAGTATCCTGTGTGGTTTTGATGGCCCTTGGGTGTCAAAACTTACCATAAATGGTCAACTACACTAGGGGATATGTTTTGCAACACCTAAAAATAACATCAATCTATCAACAATCATGGTAGATATTTGTAGCCTAAATTCAACAATTTCAATGCCTATAAAAGCCAAACTTAAACACTTATTTCAAGTTTAAAACATCTAAAGCCTTAACAACCTAAAATCCATTTAGCACTTGTAAGACTTTTGGAAAAATTTAGCATCTACTCGAGCACCAGAGACTCTCAACATAGTCCCATTGGCACAAAAGATAAATTCCACCATATACATCATTTGTACCCACCAAAGTTGTAGATTTAGGAAAAAGCTAGGAAGAGGCTTTTAATGATTAGGCTTAGGGAGTACCTGGATCATGAATTTTGACTATAGAATAAAACCTACCAACTTCAATAGGCTTCAAGCTCTATTCAAATAAGCTTCATGTGCACTTGAGCACATAATCTTTACTCCTTGAACTCTATCCTTTAAGCATTTTTGCTATTTTTATGAAGTTTGTTAGTTCATTTGTAATGAAAATTTTATTCTAAGTTTGATTTTGTGTCTATTTTCTATCAAATCTACAATTTCATATTACTTTTTATATTTGCATTTTTTTAAGTCCCTGGGTGATCAACCAGATCATCTAGGGTACCTTGAATCCTCTTTCTTGGAGGCCCTTGGGATTCAAGGTCAAAAACCATTTCTACACCCAAGATCTTTGGTTTTTTTTCTAGCAATTAAATTTTTCAAGTGCAACAATTATTTTTGGCACTAGAAAGAAGGCCTTTCCCTGAATTCTCAAACCAAAACGTCATCCAAAACATTTTCCAATCATTTTTCAAAACCAACTTTTACACATTTCGCAGTTAAAACATACACATATCTAATAATCAAAACCAACATTGGTGTTCAATCACTACCCATAATACCTAGCATAATTGTGGTAGGTGATTTGGATTCTTTAAATCTATCATAGTTTACATGAAAAATTTCCAAATTTTAGTCATTGGAAACTACATTTAGAGTCTGGGGGCTAGTGTAGGTCCATCCAAAAACCCAAATTCATCCATTGTGAAAATTTGTGAAAAACCTAGCATAGTCACTCCCAAGACTTTCTTGTAGTCTTTGGAAAATCCAAAATTATTTACATTTAAGTTTTCAAAACGAGTGCATCCCCTTAGAGGAAAATATTCCCAGCTTTATTTTACCAAGCAAGAAAACATTTTCCACCACCTACCTTAGTGTAGTTGGCTGGGCAATATAGTAACTAACTATACCACCCATAGAAAACTTGTTGTTGTAAAATTTGAGTTGGAAGGCCAACATAGTTCTCTCTAACACCCTAACATAGTATTGGGAAAACCAACATTTTACATTTACTTTTCTTAAATCCATGCATCTTTTCCAAGAGGAGGTTTTACCAGTGTAGTCTAGCTGAATAGGACAACTATTTCCTCTTCACCCTCCATTGTAGATCCTACTAGTGAAGCTAGCATAGTTGGTCTGCCCAACCCATCTACAACTTTCACATTTTTCCCAAGTGCAATGCACATCATAGCATAGTTGGTTTGCCCAACCCATCTACAACTTTTTCATTTTTCCAAAGTGTAGTGCACATCGCTGTTACTACAAATGCATCACATTTGTAGCTGTAGTTTACATCATTTTCTAGTCATAACCCCTTTGCATCTTGAACAATTCCACATGTTGTATATTTGATTTTAAAAAATTAAATATAAAATTTATTAAACCAATAAACATGTCTTTCAACCAATCAACTATCTTGCCCCTCAACCTAAACAATATGGCATCTAACCAGGATGCTATGAGGGTCTATGATCCTAAAGACCCTACAGTGGCTAAACATAGATAGTTGCTTAGACTAAGAGTGCAGAGACTAGATTTTGCAATCATCAATAAAAATTGTTATAATTTCATTTGTGCCAAGATCCAAGAGGGCTTACTCATTCCATGGGCAGAGGAAGAGTCCAAGCATGAATACAAACTTATTCACCACAATGGGAAGGAATACATTCCTTCCCCATATGAAAAAATACCATTTTCTAATGCCCATACATGCATTTTATCTCATCTAATCAAGATGGATGAGCAAGACATGGAATCAAGCTTTGAAGGTCAATGCAAGGATTAAGATCAGTTTGAGGTGGAGCCCAAACTAGAAAACTTCTTAGGGAGCCTATTCCAAAAATTGGCTCTCCAAGCCACTATACCCACCTTGTTCTCACCTACCTCCTCCATGGGCCAAGTTCCTCAACTTTTATTGTCTATTTATCCAACCATGTTTGGTCCAAAACCTATTATTTTTAGTTCAAATTAAGTTAATTTGGTTTCATATTGTGTTGATTATTGATTAAAATTATGTTATTGTGGTACAGGTACCAAGTGACACTGGTGGCCCCAGTGGTGATGACATTAGAAGAGCTCGTCAACCACCTTCAATTGCACCTTAGCACCATTAGTTGGTTATGTCTTTGGCTATTTATATTTTTTGTTGATGTTATTATGGCATGGCTAGTGTTATCCATTGGTAAAGACGGTTTACTTGTCTTTATGTTATTTTATTACTAGACAGTGTAGCTTTGGTTGTTGGACTTATATTTATTTCACATGTTATTTAAACTTTTATCACACTAGTGTGATCATAGTTATGTGTTACAAACATTTTGATTATTGTTTTTAAACTTTAATTTCATTTATATGCTTTAGCATTATTAGTTTTATGCATGTTATATGTTTTATAAGGCTACGTTGGTTAAATCTTGTGGCTATAATGTAATAATTTGGTAAAGTAATGTGTAAAACTAGCTAGGCAACTAAAATGTGAACTAGATTGTAAATAGGTTATAAAATTCTTTCTAGTTTTAGGCCTTAATGGACTACTGCCTTTAGCTAGTTTTAGACCTTAGCAAGCCATATGTTTGCTAATTTTAGACCATGGTGGACCATGCATTTTGCTAGTTTTAAGCCATTGCAAGCGATATTTTTGCTAGTTTTAGGCCATGGCAAGCCATGTGTTTTGCCAATTTTAGGCCATGGCAAGCCATGCATTTTGAAAAGAATAATTTTATAAATTTTATGTTTTCAACTGTTTATGAATTTTTCAAGTTTTAAATTGTTATGGTATTTTTCATGTTTTGTGCATTGAAATAGATAAGGTATAAAAAGGTAAATTATAAATAAAAATAAACATCAAGCTACATGCAAAGTAAAGTCAACATAAGGTAAAACAAAGTAACATAAAATGGTACATGTAACTAATGTCAAACTAGACTAAGAAAGCAATAAATAAGGCTACATGGTTCCAAGTAAAAGGGCAAGTGAATAGGAAACATACATCAATTATCCAAGTGTTGCCTAAGCTTTGAAAGATTAGGCTTGATGTAGGGCCTGCATTACATGATTTTGTAATTCTATTTTCTTTGTTAACCACTTTGAAGGAGAGCTCTTCTCATTGTGCATCCATGGTTCCATTATTATCGATTTCAGCCTCTTTTACTTTGTCAAGCCTTTCGACTTCATGGTTAATAGTAGAGTTTCTTCTTGAAACTCATCTTCAGATCCTTGTTTTATGTCAATGTTGTTGATCGCCAAGGGAACTACATTGTCACCATGGATAGTGATTTTACCTTCCTCATAAGGCAAGTGAATTTCTTGATGAATGGGTGAGGAAATAGCTTGTAAATGAGCTAGCCAAGGCCTTCCTAGGATGAGGTTATATCCTAGTCTCTCTTCTACCACCAAGAAGTTGGTTTTTGTGGGAAATTATTCCCCTACCACAAATTCTAAAGAAATAGAGCCTTTTATGGTCATCTAAGATCTATTAAAGGATTTAAGGTTAGAAGTTAAGGCATATTTCATGTACTTCATTAAACCTAAACATTCAAAAGTGGTATAGGGTATTACGTTGGTGGTTGTCCCATCATCTATGTGCACCCTATGTACCCTATATTGTCTCATCATCCTGGGGGCTGATCTTGGTCTCATTGTCATGGAACACAAGTACCATTAACTTTGTTTCTTCCTTCTGTGAAGGTTGTACCATTACTGCATGAATGGACTCTTCACTAGTAGGAATGTCCTTACTAACAGGAATAGAAGTCAATAGTTTCACTAGTGCTGCATGGTGTGTAGTAGAAGTCATTACTAGGTCATATAGGCTAAGGGATGTATTCTTCTATTTTAAGGATTGCTTAACCTATTCCATTGCATGAGGAAGTCCTTGTTGTTGGTCATTGATTTTTATTCTTATTGGATTTAACTTTTTTCATGTACCCCAGGATGAAAACTTCATGTTTTAAGGATTGTGCCTTAGCCTCTTTCCACTTCCTTGTAACTTGGGATCCTCCCATGTTTAACTTGTTGAAGTAGCTTGAGCATTAGAGCATATGAGGATGGATGAAATAGAAGTGGGCTTCAATAGGTCCATCTCCTTCAATGCCTTGCAATGCTTGTTGTCTTTGTTCATGGGCATTGACGTAGACTTCTTACATTGTTTACTTTGTGATTTATTCTTATTGTTGTTTATTTGGGAAGAAGTCATTGCATTGGCCACCACAAGAGGACATTGTTCAAATACAATGGTAAGTTTGGTTGTAGCAAGAGATTTCGTTGTAGTGGGGGTAACCCTAATAACAAAAGGCTTCTTAGGAGGTGTAGATGATGGTATTCTTACAACAAAGGGGATTCTTGGACTAGATGAAGTTAAAGGACCCCTATCATTACAAGGAGGAACTTGAATCATGAATGGCTCTCATGCAAGTCTTGGATTATTGTTCATATTGAATGTTGCTATGGTATATGAATTGTTATTAGCATTCAATGGGTTCTTGTAGACCAATATGGATTGGTTCTATGGTTTGATTGGATTAGAAACATCAAGGATCAACTCCCCATTATCTACCATCTTCTACAGGTCATCTTTGAAGGCTAATAAGAAGACGATATCATGAATTGATAGTTGATGATAGTGGTAGAAATGATCAAGTTTGAAGTACTTAGGTATCGATGGATCATCCTTAAATGCAAGAGTGGGGTTCTTTGCCATTTTGCATAATCGATCATGTATCTTGTGGGAACTCTTTGTCATTTTCTTATATTGGATTCTCTCACTCTTTAACAACTGGTCAAATAGTTTATATGGTTTTTGAGGTAACCTAGTGTACTTTGACTAGCCTTTTTGTTTGAAGTTGGGGCTTGAGTTGGTTGATGTAGAGGCCCCAAAGGTTAAAGGTTGGCTATTATTGGTAGGGGCCTTAGGTGGATTTTTTTTAGGCCCCTATGCTATCTTGTTTTCTTTAGCCACAATGGCCATAGCCATTTTGTTCTACCTTCCCTTCTTCTTATCCATCCATGTGTGTTTATTTTTATATGATACATAGGCAAGGTCATGATGGGCCTTAGTGGCATCCTCTATGTTCTTGGTTTACGAAAAAGCTTGGCTAAGTGACCACAAGTCTAGATAGTAAAGTTTAGATTTAATAAAATCATTAACCATCTTCTTGAAAATAGCAAGAATGTGGGTCTCAGCTATAGGTTTTGGAATCTCATTGAGGAGAGCATTTCATCATTGTATAAATTTTTGCACAAGTTCAAGGGGTCCCTACTTGACCTTCATCAAGAGTCATGTCAAGTTTCAAGTTATACTTAAAATGGTTAACAGACTATGATATTAAGTCTTCAAGTCAAGATATAGATCCTTTCAATAATGCATGATACCAATCCAAGGCTTTCTTGATAAGGAACATAGGGAAGATGCACATTATGGTGTGCGACCAGGCTTGCAACAACAAATACTTAGAATAGAAGGTGATAAGATGAGCATTGAGATCACCTCATCATTATACTTAGTGAATTGAGGTAAGGAAATTCTTGGGGGAATAGTTATTTGTGGAACAATAGGATGAATAGGATCATCCTAATAGAAGTCCATGATTTTTACTATTTGAGTTGTTCAAGCTTTAAGCTTCCATAACTCTTCCATAAGGTCCTCAATCATTTAAAAGACCTGATCCATGCCTTGAGGCATCCCCATTGGTTGTGGTATCTATAGAAATGGTTGTGGCATGAGTTGAGAGGCCTATGGCCTCACAATGGGCTACAGTATGGAAGGGAAAGGCTAGGTCATCATGGTTGTGGAAGGACTAAACAATGAAAATGATGTCTACACTAGTATTTATGGTATGAAAGGAACAAACAGTGCATGAGACTCACTTGGGATCCCATTACAAAGCCCACTAGTACAAAGAAGGAGTGAGTAGTGGTGAAGACTACTAGTGACGGCTGTGCAGATAGAGCCTATGTGGAAAAAGACATAGAGGAGAATAAGGGTGTTGTTTGGGGTGTGGAATATGCTTGGTGGGTTGCTACAATAGGTGTCAACCCAAACATTGTAAGGTACATAGGAGATGACAACTAAGGTACCTATCCCACAGAAGCAATAGGAGAGGTTGAAATAGGTGCGATGGTTTGGGAAGCCAACTATTGAAAGAGGCCTTCTATAAAGTTGTCTCATTTAGGCTTGGCCTCAAACTCATCTTGCTCCTTGTGCTGGCTTTCTGAATTAAGCTTCTCACTTTGTTCATCCATCTCAATTAGTTGAGATAGTATACACACATAAGTATCATTAAGTGATATTTTATCATAGGGGGATGGTATGTACTCCTTCCCAATTTGGTGAATTAGTTCATATTCACATTTAGCCTTATTCTCCATTCATGGAATGAGGAGACCAACTTGGATTTTGGCATAAATGAAGTTATCGTGATCTTTATTTATGACTGTGAAATCTAGGTTTTACCCCCTTAGCCTGAGCGATTACCTACACTTAGCCACAATAGGGTTTTTTGGGTCATACACCCTTACAACATCTTGATTGGATGTCATATCAGTCAAGTTAAGGGGCAAGATGGTTGATTGGCTAAAAGACATCCTTACTAGTTTAAAGTTGGTTTTATAAATTTTATAATTAATTAATTAATTAGAAAAAATTACAACAAATGGAATTACCCAAGATGCAAGAGGGATGTGGGTGTAAAAATGTTGTAAACTGCAATTGCAAGTGTAGTGCAAGTTTCAATGATAGGGGTATGCCCTACACTTGAGAAAATGTGGAAATTTTGGGTTGAAAACCCCAACTATGTTATCCTTGCCAGTAGGGGCTATGCTGGAGGGGGGGAGATGGCATGGAAGGGGATAAGCTATTAACAACTATCTTACCCACTTGCATTGTGTTGAGGTTCCCCCTCTTGGCCAAGATGGCATTTGTATTTGAAAAAATGAATATAAAATTTTGGTTTTTTTTCACAAGCTATATTGATGTTTTGAGAAGGACTAATGTTGGTGTTGGTACATTTTGGCCATTTCATGGAATAGGATTAGATTATTCAGAGTATTACTATAAAGCAGCCTTCCATTTTACGATGAGTTGAAAAGACCATCTTTTTTTTGTCACAAAAGGCTAAAGATTCCCAAAGCCCACTCTAAAATATATTCAACATATTCTAATGGAAGGAGTGGCATTAGAAATAACCTGTAATGATAAATACTTCCAAGAATTCAAAAGGATAGAAAATGTAGCTTCTCAATGGGATGTTCATGCAAGAAAGGTAGTTGATGATGATGGAGCATTGGAACTAGATGGTGTTTTCAAATTAATATCTAATGGGGAAAGATTACCTATAGATTTTGATAAGGAACTGGAGGATCTCAATGTGTGCAATGTTCTTTACTGCATTTGTAGAAAACCATGTAACAAACAAAGAGCAATGGCAATGAGAGAAGGAATGTTTGCTGAGTTTTGGGTGAGGGTCCTTTTTCTAATTGTTGTTGTTGTTACTAGTGTTGTTGTATCAGTGAGGTTCTCAGCTACTGCCTCCATCCAAGCATTTGATGAGAATTTTTTTATTCTGTTTGTCCATGATCGCTTTTGGCTGAGGGTGAAACAGGCTTCTCCAACGACCAGGACGTTGCTTTTCTAAAAAAATGTATGTTACTACCTTCCAAACAACAGGAACTTGATACTTTACGAACATCCTTATTTCATCGCATACGAAGACCTTGACATAACCCAAAAGCAACTATTATATCTTTGAATTCACAAATCCATAAACCACATAGATTTATCCAATGAATCCATCTTACACATCGGTTAGTTGAATCATGCGACGAAGTGGTTCTAAAAATCACAACCTCTCCATGGAGGAAGTCTCATATGTTACCACGTGTGAGCCGCTCGGGGGTAGGCTTTCCTATGGTAGTCCCACCCCAACTCTTCATTATTGTTTGACCTCTTTCGGGTGGAGGTAGGGGGCAAGCAATAGCTCCAATGGCAATGTGGAAGTAAGTATCTAGCACCTCAAGGTCGATGAAAAATTAGGTTCAGAATTTTAGACCAAGAACAACAACAGAATTTGGTTGGTTTGCCAAGCAAGGCAGATTGTATTGATGTAGTTCTACATTTGGGCAGTAGGATCCTTGCATCTACACCATGCACTATTTCAAGTCCATTATGTCGGACCTATACAGTGCAATAGATTCATCCACAGTAACACTGGAATGGGCCATGAGCAAGATTGTTAGAAACACTTCCACCATGGCTAGGCTCAGACAAGAAATTGGATCAGTGATTGTCCAAGTAGGAGGTACTATAGACGAGAGCTGAACAGGAGAAGATGAAGTACCTGCACTGTGTCATCAAAGAAACTCTATGTCTGCACTCACGTATTCCTAGAGAAGTCATGGAATCTGTGACTGTGGATGGATTCTACATACCCAGAAAAACCAAAATAATTTTCAATCTTTAGGTAACAAGGAGAGGATATTTTTTCATTTGCGTCAAATTCAAAATGGAATTGTATTTCTGGTGGATTGTGGTGCTGCACAGGGACGACAAATGGCCTAGTTTCGGTAACGCTCTTTCTCTTAGCCTTATCTAACGTCTCAGGCCCAGACTCAGCCTCAGGCTCCAATGCCGGTGGGCTCTAATGGCCTTGTGGGCGTTACTGTTACTAAGCCTCATGTCGTTGCCCCTTCTGCTGGCTATCAAGCTTCTTTTGCAAATTATGACCAACAATTTTCAAGTATTGGGCCATCCAAGAAGCTGCAACTGCCTCCATTGCAGCCGCAACACGACCCTGATGTTGATCTGAATTTCAAGTCATTAATAGTAGTAGCAACTTTGAAGATGATGAATTAAAATCTACTCGTCAAAGAAAAAAAAACAAGAATGATCAAAGAGCTACACGAAGCAGACTTGGATGAGGCACTTAACTTGATCAATATCGGCATTTTCTGTAACATAAAGTAAGAGTGTATGGCAAAGTCATGTGTATTCATGTGGAAGAAAAGGAATTAGTTACAAATAGGCCATGGAAAAAGTCGTAGCCTAGGATTATGCGTAGTTAACTGATTTTCCAACATGAGCGCGCTCGTACGAACGGTGGCTGGACTCACCAATGGCGTCTTCATGCTGAACCTGGACTACGAAGACCACTACACAAACTACATAACAGCAAGCAATGCTATGTGTTGACACTATAAACTATATACTATCTACATGATTAAACTATAATTAAATTATATTCTATCTACATGATGTGACACTCGCTTTGTGTTGAAAACGTGAGAGCGCAACTCCATTTATGCATTCGGTTGTTCACACTTACATATATATTCATATATCAACCTATCCATGTATGCATCAAATCCATGGTTACTATCTCTATTACTATGATTTAAATAACAATAAAATATGTTATGATTTTAAAAAAGAAAAAAAGGTTATGGGACAACTGTTCTAAGTTCCATATGAATTGAACACTTGATCATGCCGGTTGCAACTACAAGATATTCATTACCTATAAATATTTAACCCTATGGTGAATATAGCCACTAGATACTTGGCTTCATTTTAAATTTCTTGTAAATGTTGTAATTTCATGACAATTGTAGCCTCTCAATTGAAATGGTGGTTATAGCCACTACCAAGGCCACTTGTCAACTACAACTTTTTTATCTCCATGGTGACCACTTGGCAATTAAATGAGGCCACTTGGCAACTAAATGGGACACTTGTCAACCACAGCTTTTTTATCTCTATGGTGATTATAACCACCCAAAATATTTGTAACTTACCTAACTACCTATGAGACCCTATAAAAGGGCTTCAAGGGTAGGAAGGAAGGGGATCTGACACTTTGGGAGACACTTTGGATCTTGGAGGAAGATTGTAAAGAAGCAATTGTGAAAGATTGCTTGTAAGATTACTTGTTAAAGATAACATTTTAGCCTCTTTGTCACAGTCTTGTGAGGTATGCTTATTATTTTTTATTTTGTTTAAATTGTTTAGCTAGTGGTTTAGACAGTATCATGCTTGGCAAGTAATTTTGGGATTTTTAGATTGCTCTTATTGTTCTTGTTGCATGATAGAAAATTTCTATTAAAATTTTTCCATAGAAGAG
>MNCI01013068.1:5616-15917 GCA_015680685.1 Gnetum montanum
CTCCTAAGCCTATAAATACAGTGCCCAAGTGCATAATTGGAAAGAAGTCTTTTAGGAGTCAAGTAGCGAAACTCTTGCAGTCTGTTTGAAAGTTAGAGTATTTTCCAAGTGCTCGCAATAGGAGGTCTAAGTGTGGATGGATCTTTATTTGAGCATTGTGTAGTTGAGCACACCTTGTGTACAGAAAAAAAGATGAGCTCTTGGATTCATCCTTGCAACACTTGAGATTTGTTTTCTTAAGCATTTATTTTATTTTATTTTCTTATGAATTTATTTAATTTTATTTTATTTTATGTACTTTACATTTCTGTTATTAGCATAGCAATTCATTTTGATCAATTAAGAAAATTGTTAAATTACACAAGCATGGACGCTTCGAGCATGCATGTAATGCTTGGTAACCTAATAACGATTAGCGTTTGGTAGTCCCAGCAGTGTTGCACTGGTTCAGAATGTGTACGGAAAGTGGGAATGGATGCTTGTGTTAGGATTAGTTAGAACTTAGTTAATGAGTAGTTACGTTAAATTAGTCACCTAGTTATCTCTCTCTTCCCCTATTAGCATAGGACATGAAAATATAAAAGATATAAAAATCACATGCCTCAAGCTTACTTAACAATACAATTGTGACATATGTTTGGGAAGAGAACGATCAATCAACCCATCCTTGTTCCACAAGGGCGCATAAGCACTTAGTCCTTGGAATTCAACCAGATCGTGCGTGAAATGCTTGTACTCGTATGGTTAAGTGTAGGGGTACCTTTTCACTCATCATTCAGCAAAATAACACAAAAATAGATAGTGGATTAATGAATCTTTCATGTAGAGGATGCTAATTGTGCAAAGTTCTCCCTACTTTCAAGTATAAATAGAGGCATAAACACATTGGAGAAATGAGCAATTGAAGATGATTTGTGTCAAGTTGTTTTTTCTCCTTTCTTGCTCCATATCTTGTCCCTAGGCTACCCTCCATTGATAAGATCTAGAAGCAACCCTCTTCTCACATTTTTGCAACATAATTTTTCCTAATGAAGCTTCCCCAATTGTAGGCCAATCTTTTCCAAAATTCTCATAACCATTTCTCACAATGATTCTCACAAGCCTCTTATAAACACATATAAGTTTCTTACAACCCTTATATGAACTCTCATTTCCACAAGTTTAAGGAGATCATGCATCCAAGAGATGCTAGATTTTATGTTTTTATTTCATGCTTCTATATTTTTTAGTTGTCATGCATGAATTTGTATGAAGAATGTTTAAGTTCTAAGTGTTTGTTTAAATGCTTCTAAACATTTCATGACATAGAAGACATGCTTTCATATATGTTTCCTTCATGTTTATGCTCCAATCTTATAATTAGATGTTTGTTGGAAAATCTAAAAGATTTAGAGATCGTACAAGCTTTAATTATAAAGGATTTTGCTGTTTGAAAGGGATGTGGTGTGTGGATGAAGAGGCTGTCATAATTGCTTGTATTGCATCTCAAATTTATGATGATTTGTGCATGAGTTTAAAGATCCAAGCCATGCTAAAGCTTGAAGTCCCTTTGCGCTTTAAATCCAAGCACTTTTTATGTGAAATCCAGCCTTAATTCATGGAGACCCAAGCCTCCAACCTTAAGATCCAAACCTCTTAAGAAATTTCAAAATTCAAACGCTTTACTAATTTTGCTATTTTACTTTTATGTGGAGAAACGTTTGGCGACATTGACAAATTTTTTCCTAAAAATTTTCAAAATTCAAACTCTTTACTACTTTTGTTATTTTATTTTTTTGTTGCCCTCCATGTCATGCACCACGTAAGATCCCATGAAATGTAATGGAAAGTCTACACCATGGAGAAAAACGTGATGTAAAGTCCATGCCAAAATCAATTCTCAATGAATGAATTTGAGATTTTATTAATTTGTAAAATATATAAGATTCTCTTGGCCAAATAATATATATATATTATAAATATATAGCTCAACTAGTTTTAATTACATCTGGGAGACCTTTAAGATATACTAAACAAAAAAACTATATATACTATGTATAGAAAACATTGCTAAGTTAACTTGAGAATACCCAGAGAAAATTTTGCAGATATGCCACTTTTATACATGTTGACACATTTTGTGGTAAATTAAGAAGTAGATAATACCTATGGCAGTAAAAATGAATTTGTGGAAAAAGTAGAATGGAAGCGTGGCTTTTGAATTTTTATTGATTGAATGCGTCAATCTAGAAGAATTGAATCAAAGGAATTTTTCAACAAATGTTTGCAAAAAAGGCATTTTTTTACATTTTCATAATTTTTTTGGATTCACGCATGTCAGAGGAGGATAATCAAGAGAGCTCAAAATTGCGAGCATGATGACAAAGTTGATCAGCTGTTGATGCAATTTTGCAAGCAAGCAATAAAAATGTGCTTTACACGCTATCCTTTCAAACAAATAATTTTGTTTTCTTTAAAAAATGCTTTACACCTATTTTTTTCAAACAAAAACGATTTTTTTTTCTTTAAAAAATGCATCACCTTATAGGAACTTGCATGCGTGTGAGGTGTTAACAGTCGCGTATCTTTGATGTTTGTTAAATATTCTTTTTTCTTTAGGTGTCTATAAAGAACCTGCATAAGCATATACACAAAGCAGAATTTGAAAGTGTTGATGCATAAATTTTGGTCACACCAACACTGAGAAAGAAAACTTGTTTTAAGAGACTATTGCTTAGGGTGCCTCCTGTATGGGTATGAAAACCTAAGAATAGTCTCAACTGGAGAGGGCTATGTGGCCTTTTGAAAATAGTAAACCAAACTAAAGAAATCAAGTTTTAAAGTGAATGAATCTGAATTTAAATTGAATAACTTTCTCAAAGTTGAGAATATAATAAGTAACTAAAAGAAATAAATTTTCCCTACTCTCCCTGATGCTGCCAGTTCGTGACTACCGATGGTGTCCACTACTAGATAGGAAGATCACGATTACCACAAAAGAGGGAGAAAAAGAGAAAGAGAAAGAAAGAGAGACTACCCACTGCAGTCCACACAAGGTAATAACTGCGATCCTCAAAGTCTACTATTGTCTACCACCTTTTGTGCACCACCGTAGAGAGGAAGATCATCCACCCACGTCTGCACCACTGAGACAAGCCGCCGGCCCAAAGGAAATTGCACGACATGGGCTACACTGCCTACATTATTGTAGATAGAAAGGAGAGAGAGAGAGAGCCCTCTTGCCATCGTTGAGAAGATTCGCAAGGATCCAATTTTGAGTCGCTAGCTCCTACTTTGGACCCTCCTCGAAGATCAGCAAGAAAAGAAAGGAGGAAATTACTTCTTAATGGAGAGGAAGTTGCTCTTTAGGACTGATAGAAAGAGCCCCCTCCCTTTCTTTTAGGAGATCCCTTCCACTTGGTTTTATAGCCACTACGACCATCCATAATGATGCCTATGTTTCATGTAACAGCTACAGAAACCGTCACCACTTCTTGTGTAATAATGACTACATTCTCCAATTAAGTACCCACTTGTGTCCATAACTTCCGAAACGTCTACCATTAATGTTTGTAACTGTCATAACTTTCGAAATGTTTCCAAAATGTCTCCCACTAATGACCGTAACTGTCACCATTAATGACCACCACTCAACAGTTTAAATACCCACTACTTGCATAATTTTTACTATGGTTATTAAGAGAGAGAGATAGAGACATTGATAACCATGGCCCCATGAGAGCATGGGAGTGTTGACATCAATAGAAAGAAATCTTTGAGGATGTAAGGAGCACAAAAATGAGCACAGCAATGGACATTCTCAGCAAGTTTTTTTCTAACCATGCTTCTACTCGGTCTTCCATTATTTGGATTAATTTGTTCGTGGCTCTTCTCTACCTGTGCATCATCGTTGGACACTTCTTAGGTAAGAGCCAATGGATGAACGAGTCCATCACTTTGCTTTTGATCATATGTTTAATGCTTTTTGGAGTTGAATTGCAGGTGTTGCATGTTTTTGATGTTGTTAATTAATTTTGTGTTTGTTGTTACGATGATTTTTGGGCTTGAATTTTGCGTGCAAGGGCTTGTGCACTGGTGTTGTGGTAATATTCATAAGCCATGGCAAAAGCTCGCATTTGGTTGTGTTCAACGAGGAGCTCTTCTTCATCTACGTGCTTCTGCCTATCATTTTCAATGCTAGGTATTTGTAGTCATTGTTTCGTGCTTCTTATTACATAATTATGTGAGAATTCCTGCTTGTTGTTGCAATATGAAATAGTTTAGAATTGTGGCTTGGAATGTTTCTTTTTCCACGCAATGGCGATCCTGTACCTTTGAAGCATAATTATTGTGATTTCTGTGTTCTGATGTAGCATTTTTTATTTTTTTCTTATTTTTTTATGAAAGTGCTTTACATGGTTTAATGTTCCGTTTTCCTTCAAAATTCATCAATCAAGGCTATCATCAGCTAGCAGGTTTTCAAAGAGTCAAAATTTTTTTCTGCAAAAAAGATTTCTTAGTCTTTAGGTTGTCTTGTACAGTCATTTGCATCAGAGGATTAAGCACTTTAAAACATTAGATTTTACCATAGTACAAACCATATTTTTCCATCTCAGTGAGAATGTCACAAACCCCTCATTCAGGAATTGATGCAAGATCAACAGGAGATGTGCTGTAAATGCTATCGTAGGCCAAAATCTACCATGGCCATGGCAGACCTTGAAAATGGTATCAAAGCCATGGCGAAAGTCATTTATGATTACATCAGCATTAATAATGATCATGCTCCTACCGCAAGAAAGAAGTATGGCAACATGCTTTGGGCTGTAGTTGGTAAGACAATAGCTGAACGTGAAGAAGTAATTTCCAATTACTATTGGACCATGGGTCAAGGCTATTCATCTATTCCATCTCTTACAAGTTATGATCCAGTTGAAAATTTGATGTCAAAAAGAAGTTTGTCTATTCCTTTTGATTTGCATAATATTGTAGATACTGTTCCTATTCCTATGCAAGATGAGTTGTTAAAGTTTCATGAAGAGTCTATTAGTTTGTTCCAGAAAAATAAATAAAATATTATAAATGAAAAATCAAAAAAGGGCAAAGAACTCATGGAGTTTCATGATACAAGTCTAGCACAAATGGGAGAATCATCTGCTATTGGAGGTCTAATCTCTGTTCATGAACCGCTTGAAGAATTAGGATCAAATGATGATCAAGTTGTTCTTGAAATGAAGATGACAGAGGAAGAAGAACTTGTGCAAGTACCTACCTATTCCAAGCAAGGAGAATTGTTCATCTATCCTTCTAAATATTTTAACAACTGGCAAGTAGAAGAAGAAAGGCCACATCCTTTGTAAGATTTGATTGGGCCTGAACCACCCAATCTATTTCAAGCTGAAGATGAAGAGTTGATCCATCAAATTGAAGCTAGCAAGAAAATTCCTTTTGAAGAATACTTGGCAAAAGTAGCTAATGAGTTAGCTGCTATGACCCTCAATGCTGAAGAGGAAAGAGAATTCCACTGTTGGGTATTTCGTTTGCAACATATTGTGGCTGATGGAGAAGAATAAGATTTCATGAACATAGAAGACTATGATCCAGAGATGCATCGTGCATTTATGATGCAAGGTAAGTCCATTGAAATTCCTGAAAATGATTTTGAAGAAATGTCGGAATATCATAAAGCTATTCTTCCCCTCCATGAAATTTTATTGCAAAAAAGATCGTTTGTTAGTAGTGATGGAAAGATTAATTTCCGTGATGTTACCAAACAAGCCATTTACAATTTTAGAAATGTTTTCTCTGCACATATGTCTACAAGTATTAAGCAATGTGAAGCTCTTTTAGATATTAAGGGTCACGATATTCGTCTAGTTTTCTAACCTTTTTTTCACATAAGAAGAAGTGTTTGAGTGGAAAAACAAGGGTTTCCATTATGTGCATTTGGGTCAAATAGACATTATTGTGAGCCCCAAGTTTAATTATGATATAGGAGCTAAGTTTTTGATTACCCTGTTAGATAGTCGAATTATTGGAGGTGCTAGCTTGCATGATGATCTAGATACTGTTTGGGATTTAGCGAAAATATGTCAGTTTAAGGGTATCCTCAATGCTGATGTGTTATGTTCAATCCAATCAAACTTCCAATTAGCCTTAAGTGATGAATATATTTCTTCTGCTTTATTACTCTTTGTGGAAATCCATGATGTCCAGTTACTCCCCAGCTCTATATATGCTGCTATTAGTGCTCGTAGGACATTTCAGCTTACTAACACAATCTTGATAAACCACAAATTAAAGTGGGGTTTCAAATTCCCTATTTTAAGTAAGCATCTCATAGCATGTGCAAGAAGTATCAATGCGGATGGCTATGTTCAAGGTTTTCCAAGGATGCAACCCTACCTCAAGGATCAAGAATTTCAGACCATTCCCAGAAGCTGTCATCGATGGAGCAAATATCCTATGTAATAGTTTGCTAGATGTGTTATTTCTTTAGAAGCATTACCACCAACATTGCCACCTGTGAAGCATGGAGCAGGTTCAAGTGCAAGTACATCAAAGAAACCATCATCACCGCCTTTACCAAATTTTGATGCTAAAGGTCATCTGTTCATGTTATAGTCTCATAAGTCTGTTCATGGAAGAATATTGCTTTTTGGAGGAAAATGGCCATCCCAAAGTTCTCACATGAAAACAACCAATGAAGATGCTGATTCCCCAGACACTCGTGTCGAATGTAGTTATTTGCTAGAGCATTCTATTGATTCTACCTAGGCTCAATCAGATGAGATTTGACAATTGAACTACTTGGTAAATTGGATGGGTTATTGTTCTAGAAATTGGAATTTGATGGAAGGTAGCATAGTCAATATTTAAAGATTGATTGGTGAATTGGAAATGAGTATTGTAAATATTCAAGAAAGATTAGCAGAACAACAAGAAGCAGTGAGAGAAGTGGAAAGATTGGCAAGAAAAGTACTTATTTGGAAAGAATTCTTTATCTTAAACAATCAACTAAAGTTACCAACGCTGCAAGATGTAGTTCAGCACCACAATTAGAAGACTAAAGATCTACTAAGTGAAATTCAGAAATTAAAGGCTGAAAAGAAGTTAAAGCAACCATAGGCTTCCCCTATCACACAAACTGCAGCTCCTACTTCTGCTCCACCTAACGAATCGCCTCCAGAATCTCCATGCCAAACTCAAGGTTGAAGTCAAGCTACAATTTGATTCTAGCTGTCAAACAAAGCTCATGATGGCTAGAAGAACCATGCCACAACTACTCTGGAATGCACCTGCTCAACCGCCCACCTTCATTGCATTTTAGCAATGGCCAGCAGCAATAGTCTCGGTAATTGACATCAATTACCTACCACCAAAAGAAGTTTTGCATGACCTAAAATTGTGGATTGATCAACTATGTGTGGCAATGAATGTCTTGAATCTAGATGAAAGGACAACAATCATTATAGGATTACCAAATCTGCCGACAAAATTTGTCACTGGTGGGAAAGTTCTACAACTGAGCAGCAAGAACAACTATTGCAAGGAGGTTTGCAAGGTCTTTTTGTGGCTTTAGTTATAGAATTTACTGTTGATTTATTGGAAAATTTAAGGTTGAAAATTTAGTGCAGAATATGCAAAGTGTATAGGCTAGCACATCATAGGGATCTTATGGTTTCTTACTTATACTTAGGAGCTCTCCCTGCAAAATTGGGGCATATGGTATTATACAAATAAATAGATAAACAAATTGATCTATTGACAACATATTTTACTGACATCATCCACATGGCATGACAAGAGCTGCAAGAGGCATGCTACCAAATTTCTCTGACCAAGTTGATGCCCTCTGCTAAAGCTTGTTCTTACCTCGATGGAGTAGATGTGTTTGGCCCTGCTCCAAGGCCATCTTGTTGAAGTTAACGTCGTGGACCATTAAGAGGAAGAAGATTTAGAAGGTTCCCATCATTCAAGCCATCTAGACCATGGAACCAGAAAATGCCTAATTTTCCACTTAGGAAGAGAATAATGTTTGTAAAGAGATGCAAAGGTCCAGTCACAAAGAAAGCAGTCTTTTGTTATAATTGCAAAGAGATGGGACATTATTCCTATAAATGCCCCAAAAAGAAATTATATCCAAAGATTAAAGCTTTCTTTGATGAATATGAGGAAGACTGGGAATATGTGGATGTTCATAAGAAAGCAAGAATAAGTCTATCAAATTCAATTGTTTTCAGAAGAAGATGCAACTATTGAATCAAAAGAAGAAGAAAATGAAGATACTAAACATTAGCCTTGGATGTTCATGGCTAAATCCATCTTTGAAGAAGATGAAGACAAGGAGTTAATGGATTTGACTTCTAAAGAATTTTGTGAATTACTTCAATTCATGGAACAAGAAGTCCTAGATGAACAAGAAGACTCCTAAAGCAACAAGGTTTTTTCTAACCCGTTTTTGGTTTTGCAGCATACCGATTACCATGCTAGTACTTCCACTTGGCACCAAGAGTTCCAAAACTCTTTAGTTCAACCAATTCCAAAAAATGTCACTTCTAAAGTACCTGTTAAGTTTCTCATAACTCCCTATGAGAAACGCTTTCTTGTGAAGAATGAATGATTCGGAATGAAGGCAATGGCTACAACAACCCCTTCATCATCGACAAATAGTCTCACTTTAGATCAAGAAAATCAAGTCAAACATATTCTCTCTACCATCAACATTGTCTTGATCCCAATCAAGATAGCTACCGATGGAGTAGACAAGTGGAAGAAATATACAGCCTTCATTGACATTGGCATGACCCTCAATTTTGCGCACAAGGATGTTCTGACCACCTGGGTGTAGTCCAAACCACTTCGAATAGATACCATGAATGGTGTTAGGTATCTCACTCACTTTGCCTTTGGGATTCCCATTCAATTGAACAATTCAATTGTTGGGATGACCAATTTCGTGCAAATCAGCGATAGCAGATTTGATGTTGGAATAGGGTCTCATTTCATGAACTTGATGGCGCCCTACACCATTGGAACAGATATGATTATCTGTTCACTTGGTGATTAAGGAAACAAAACCAGAATTTTAGTAGCAAGGATCCCACCTGCTTTGCATCAGAGATACCATAACCAAGTTAGANCTAGTTAAAAGCAAGTCCATCAGTTTGAATCAACAAGATGCTGAAGAAGTTCAGAGTCAAGTTAAGGAGTTCCTTGAACAAGGTTTAATTAAGCATTCTCAGTCTAATTATACTTGTTCTTGTTTCATGATACGCAATCATGCAGAGCAAAAAAGAGGTAAGGCTTGGATGGTTATTAATTACATTTCCTTAAATGTTGTAACCATCAAAATCAAATGGCCCTTAGCGAAAAAGAAGTTGCTAATTCAAAAGGTAGCTACCAAGAAAATCTTTAGCAAATTTGACTGTAAGAGTGGCTATCACCAGATCAAGATAGTTGAAGAAGACGTTCATACAATGACCTTCAGTACTCCAAATGGTTTTTTTGAAGGGTTAGTGATGTTGTTTGGGCTAAAGAATTCCCCATCTCAATTTCAGCATCTAATGGATACTATTTTCAAAAGTAGTCAAGATTTTGTGGCAAATTATATTGATGATTTTCTAGTTTTCTTTGACACTGTTCAATAGCACATCCAACATTTGAAGCAGTTTGCTGAAGTTTATCAGCGACATGGAATCGTGCTATCAGGTAATGCAAAGAAGTTTCAAGTAGCACAAACAGAGATCGACTTTTTAGGCATCTAGTTGAAAGAAGGCAAAATATTTATGCAACCGCATGTTTTGAAGAAAATTTCTTTACTTCATAATAAATTAGAGTCAAAAGAACAGTGTTTGAGGTTTCTTGGGTGTTTGAATTATGTGGCAAAACATATTGACAAATTGATGGAGAAAACATCAGAAATCCGTCGATGGAAGAACCAGATCCCATTTACTTGGTCAGGAAAAGCTACTAAACAAGTGCAGAAGCTAAAGGAGGAATGTCAAACGCTTCCACCACTTTTACCAATACTGAAGGGACTGTTCATCTTGAACATAGATGCTAGTTATGAAGCTTGGACTACCATCCTGCTTCAATGAGGACAAGCAAGAGGAAGTGAAGACATCTGTGCTTATGCCTTAAGGATCTTCCACAAAAATGAACTCAACTATTGGCCAGCGGAGAAAGAAATTCTTGCAGCAATAAAAGGTATAGAAAAATTCCACATTTATTTAATTGAAGGTCCATTCATTCTGCAAACAGATTCCTTGAATCTAGCTGCATTGCTAAAAAGAAGGATTAATCCTTCACTGAAGTTGCAA
>MNCI01013068.1:26609-37887 GCA_015680685.1 Gnetum montanum
TAGAGTATTTTTCAAGTGCTCGCAGCAGGAGGTCTAAGGGTGGACGAATCTTTATTCAAGCATTGTGTACTAAGCACACCTTGTGTACGGAAATAAAGATGAGCTCTTCGATTCATCCTTGCAGCACTTGAGATTTGTTTTCTTACGCCTTTCTTTTATTTTATTTTCTTAAGCATTTATTTTATTTTCTTATGCATTTATTTTATTATATATTATTTGATGCACTTTACATTTCTATTATTAGCACAGTAATTCATTTTTATCAATTAGGCAAATCGTTAAATTACACAAGCATGACCACTTCGAGCATGCNACAAATCTCAAGTGCTGCAAGGATGAATCGAAGAGCTCATCTTTATTTCCGTACACAAGGTGTGCTTAGTACACAATGCTTGAATAAAGATTCGTCCACCCTTAGACCTCCTGCTGCGAGCACTTGAAAAATACTCTAACTAAGAGTTTCGCTACTTGATGAGTGGTGAGGTACCCCTACACTCAACCATATGAATACGAGCGTTTCATGTGCGATCTGGTTGAACTCCAAGGACTAAGTGCTTACGCACCCTAATGGAACACTTAAGGTTAATCAATCACTGTCTTTCCAAACTTACTTGTATTGTCATGGTTGTATGGTTAAGTAAGCTTGAGGTACATCATTTTTATCTCTTTTATCTTTGATGAGTCACACTATCGCGTATGCGATATCGCATTCGCGATATCGCGTCTCACCATTATATATATAAATAAGAGATGAACTTCCCTTGTTTTTCCATCTACATCTAGACCTTATCCAAAATCTTGCCATTTTCCCATTCTATAGTTAGAATAATTTCCATGTGCTTGTAGTAGAAGTCTCAAAGTGAACGGATCTTTATTCAAGCAATTTGTACCTAAGCACACATTGTGTCCGGCAATAAAGACAAACTTTTTGATAAACCTTGTAGCATATGGACTAATCTAAATAGGATTTAATTACTGTTAAATGTGTCAATGATTTCTTAGACACTTAATCTCTCTCAACCCTTAACTCTCCTAGTTAAGTGCATTCAGTATGATCACTTGGAGCACGTGCGCTACGCTTGGTAACCCAGTAACGAATAGTGTTTGGTAATCCCAATAGCATTGCACTAGTTCAGGGTGTGTACAGCAAGTGGGAATGGATACTGATGCTAGGACGATTAGAGCTTAGTTAGTGAAAGTTAGTTACTTAGTCTCTTCACCCTTTTCCCTCTTAGCATAGGCGATAAAAAGATAAAAGACATAAAAATCACATGCCTCAAGCTTACTTAATCATACAACCATGACAAATACAAGTAAGCTTGGGAAGATAGCAATTGATTAACCTTAAGTGTTCCATAAGGCACATAAGAACTTAGTTCTTGGAGTTCCACTGGATCGCATGTGTAATGCTCGTATTCGTATGGTTGGATGTAGGGATACCTCGCCACTCATCATTGGCGTCGTTGTCGGGGACTTAGTTTTTTGTGGGCTAAGTAGAACATAGGAAATCATAAACATCGTTGGGAACCTTAAACAAACCCTTAGGGTTAATCAGAAGAAAAATTAAACAACAGTCAATAGCACACCGACAAGATAAACATGTCTTCTTCTTCTCACAAAAGCACTTCACTGCCTAGGGACCATACAAGAGACATTCGTCAGCACAACATACATAACCAAGAACCACCAGTTCCTCAACAATTCCAAGTGGTATATATTCATCACGATGAATATGTACCTAACTTTACTTTTATCCCCCATCAAGATGAACAACTGCGTTGGAGAGATTTGGAAGGTAACATAGTGTTGCCTCCAGACCGAGCAATCACCAACATGCTCCTTCGTGCCCTCACACGAATAGGCATGTCACAACTATATGCGGAATACGTTGCATGTGAATATGACATGAGGGAGTACCATCCCATAGAAGCACAACATCAAAGGAACTTGCGGCAGGAGAGCTACCATACATCGTTGAAGGGTAAACGGCCCCACAACATCCCACACGTTCTAAGAAAAATTGGAGATGGTGAACTAGTTATAACAGGTTCCCCATAGAATGATGTTCCCCCTCCTAAAAATGGTGAGGAGGTGGGGTATCAAAACCTAGACTCCATGATTCATAACCCTAGTTGTGATCCCCATGAACACCAAGCGTTCAATGAGGGAACACAAACATATGACAAGGGCGGGTAATCTGATTATCATCACGATCAAGGCCGGGATCACCGAAGGGAAGGTAGGAAACATCGTCATGGTGATGGCTCTCCTTCCTCTTCACCTTCATCATCTCATTCACCCTCTCCTTCTACATCAAGATGCAGTCACAAAGAGCCCAACTGTGAGGATAAGGGTAAGCAAAGTGAGAAACCTCGACGAGAGAGTCGAGAGCGAGGACGAGGGCACTCTAGGGAATCACGACAAAGAAGAAGGGAAAGTAGGGAACTACATAGACATCATAAACACCATGAGAGGAATGACAACGAAGAACCCATATTTGCAACCAAAAGTATGTTAGATATTACAGAGGCTATGAGAATACCTACAAGGCACCAGAAAGATAGTGAGATCAAGAGACTAGACATGAATAATATCGCACAATTTGAGGGGGGATACAACGCTGATCCTCAGAATCATCTATAGGCATTTCACTATGCATGTGCCTTGCAAAACATTGAAAATGAGTGGCAAAAGTTAAAGTTGTTCTCAAGGACACTCATAAAGGAAGCGGAAAGCTGGTACCGGTCCTTAGAATCGGAATCCATTCGAAGGTGGAGTACGATGCTAGAACTGTTCAACGATAAATATCAAACGTACTCCCGAGTGTCCAACTTGAGGAAGTAGATCCAAGGATGGAAGTAGGGTAGTCATGAACCCTTGGATGCTGCCATGGGCCAGTATTATGCACTATTACATCGTTGCCTGGGCCATGGTTATGCACAACGGGATCAACTATGTCATCTCGTAGATGGGCTTAGGCACGAAACTAGGAGAACCCTTGGAACATATGCCCAAGGGAGATTATCTAGGCTTAGGTCCCATGAAGTTCATAGATTTTTGGAGCAAGTAGCTAAGGAAGAATGAGAGCTACACGAGAGAGAAAGCATGGAAGAGTACAACCACGATCCTTCCCTCTAAAAATGGGGAGTAAGATTCTGTGAGGAGGAGGATGAGTCACCACTCAAAGAGTTGGTGAATAGAAAAACCTTTTCACTTCAAAAGTTAACAACCAAAGTGTCGGCTAAGGTAGATCAAATGTGGGACTCCTTAGATAGTAAATTTGAAACTGTCCTTAAAATCGTAGAGGAGTCTAAGGAGCAAGGTAGTGACTATGATAAGAAAAAGAGGAGAGACTTAGACCATGCACGTAACAAAGGTAAGGGTAAAATGGCTATCACTGAAGAGGTTGTGGATTCTAATACGGAAGATGACGGTTAATGTGAGATATGCCTGGTCCAATTTTTTCGACTCATCAATTGATGGTGAATGTGAGTCTCTTGTGTGATCTCGACACAATGATGAGTGGCGAGGTACCCCTACACTTAACTATACGAATACGAGCATTAGATGTGTGATCCGGTCAAACTCCAAGGACTAAGTGCTTACGCGCCTTATGGAACACTTAAGGTTAATCAATCGTTGTCTTCCCAAGCTTACTTGTATTTTTCATGGTTGTATGGTTAAGTAAGCTTGAGGCATGTGATTTTTATGTCTTTTATCTTTTTATCGCCTATGCTAAGAAGGGAAAGGGTGAAGAGACTAACTAACTTTCACTAACTAAGCTCTAATCATCCTAGCATCAGTATCCATTCCCACTTGTGTAGCGACCAAAAATGTTGACGGCTGGAAGAACACTGGGGGTCGGCGGACATGACAGTTCCAACCCCATATCCGTGGGAGGACGATGCTGGGTGTGTGCAGACACGGGGTGCCCTGAACGGTCTGGTCGATCAGACAAGGACTTACATTGGCGTCAATATAACCTTTTGCAACGTAAATAATGCGAAATGCGAGATAATGCTTAAGGATAAATGAAGCAGGGAAGAAACTGTAAAAATGCAACAATAATACGAAATAATGCTTAAAGGTAAATAAGATAGAAAATAATGCAAGAAAATGAGACAGTAAATGAGAGATAAAGTAAAGTATGGTTAGAAACATGCACCGCTCCAAATCTACAAATTCATCCGGTCAGGGTGGATACCATCGGCTGCACAGCATGATAGAGTGTAGAAGTCCCGAGAGTAACCAAGGAATGCCGAAAAAAAGGGGCTATGCACTTGGACATGGGCTTCGCGTACAAACAATGCGGGGCTCTACCAAGATGGTAGAACAGAGACAAGGACCTTACGCCAGCCGAGAGAGAGCCTCGCTGTTTACAGTGTTAGACAGATGACTTTGATATTACAATGCCGATGAAAGGGGAAATCTTTGTTTCAGAATTTCAAAGTTCCCACTACTTAGAAGCTGTTTACTTTGAGAAATATACGAACTCTTTTGAAATTGCCAACCTTTTAAAATTGCAGACTTTTCCAAATTGCAGATACTTCTTGAAAATCGTGGACTTGTTATATGCTGTTTGCTGGGATATTTATAGGGCTGAAGGTAATTGAAAAGGGACGTTTTGAATGCTACATGCCGCAGGCTTGTGTTGTCTTACTAGCGCCGCTCGAGTCATCTATGACCGTTGGGCCTACAAGACTATTGCAATGTGAACCTGCCATGCAATAACTACGATCCTACCATGTCGTAATCGCACCGTCAGTGTCTAGAGACGTGTGCCAACGGTCCGATTAGGTGGAGTGCATTGATGTTGCACAACCACCTATATGCCTTGCTTTTCTTTGTGACGTAGCATGCTTGGCATAGCATAGCACTTTTTCGCGCATCTTGCTATATGTCACATGCTTACTACGCTATGCTACACTACATAGCGTAGCATAGCATAGCAGCTTGCCTTAGTCGTCAAAGCTTTGCTGATTTGCTAACCATTCTCCTACGATGCAAGTTTTGCACACTTTGTTGACTCCACCTTTCAAACTGCCTTCTGTCTCTTCCACAGGATTGCTACACCTTACTGCATCATGTAGCTCAACATAGCGTAGCAGCAGACATGGTTCGCCGCTTCCTGACGAACAGGGACATCACTGCAGAATTCAAAATGGGGCGAGGGGAGTGGGTAGTGAAGTCGTTGCCATGCTACGCTGTGTGATGTTGTGTAGTGTAGCACTTCGTTCTGCCATCGTCTTCTGAAGCTTGCTACGCTACATAGCGTAGCGTAACGTAGCAGGCTTTGTGACTTAGAAAACTTGCCGAACTGTTTCTTACGCATCCAGGATGTTGGCGCCAATTCTGCACACTGTTTTTGAGCAGGCTACTGACTGTTTAGGCTACTTAGGTGAGCGGGCAGGATGGTACAGAACTTGTCCATGCTCAAAGTAGAAAATTTTCTGAACTGGCTAACCTGTACTCAGAACGTTCGTCTCCCAATGAACTGCCATAGTGCTGTGTGGACTGTAAGAGCCTGGTGATGCAAGGATGACCCCGCATTTTTTAGGGTGTTTCATTGGCCCCTCTTTGTTGATTTCCAGAGAACAGGATCAATGGACGTCAGCAAAGAATACAAAACACCGCAGTAGGCAAAATGCTAAGGTTGTCGCTTGGTGAGTGCTGGGATGTCGCTTGGCCATGCTTGAGAGTGTTGCATTGGTTTTGTGGAGGTTAAGGCAGAGAGCAAAGATGATGTTTAGCCGAGTTCCTCGTCGGAGTGCTCTGAGGGGCTTGCTTGCATTTTCATCTTTGGCTGACGTTGTTCTTCAACCTCTTGTAGGTAGGTGTCCCCTCCACAAGATGAGTTACGTTACATCCATGGAGGGTTTTAACTTGCCTACTACAGCCTTCTGTACAACGAGCTGTGTTATGAGCTTGAAATTTGCACTCTAAAGTAGCTGAGCTAGTCGAGGCACTCACTTCGCAATGCTGTAACGTTTGTTGCTGTAGTGAGATGTGTCTGTGGGTACAAGGTCTTGCTGGCTGCTGGCATTGTTGTTACTCTTGGGTACCGTTGCTAGTGTGAGATGCCCAAAGCAGGGAGGCTAGAAGCGGTCTTGGCAGCACCGGCATTGGGGAGCTAGTCTCCAAGGCGCCGGGAGCTGTTGTGAACGCAGATGCACTGGAATCCCCCTTAAAGAATGCGTGCTCATTTTAGCTATGGGATCAGCTAGCACATAGCTGAACATTGTGTGAGCCGAAACCTTGGCGAGGAACTGAAGAGCAACAATATTGTGCCTAGGCCACAATACTGTTAGCATCTTAGAAGTGGGAACGAGCCCAGGAACTATCGTCAGGGCAGTGGGCTGTGGCGACGGTAGATTCGAAGGGCCTGTGTGACATCATACGACATCTTCGAAGGGTCAGCATGACACTGAGGGTGGCGGCACATATGCCCCGGACCATGTTCTCCTTGCGTCGAGAACTGCATCCTGGAGCTATGACGTCCCACCCACGCATCGGTATCACGCCCCTTCGTTCAACGTGTATCTGGTGGTGGTGCATGTTGAGGGCACAACACGAACCCAGTTTAAGGTCTTGGTAGACCGTGTGCTAGTTTAAGGTCCCAACGGATTGCTGTGCTAGTTTAAGGTCCCAGCATACCGTACATGCTAGTTTTATGTCGTAGTGGACGTGCAATGCCAGTTTATAGTCATAGTGGACTAACAGTGTCAGTTTTACGTCATGGTGGACGGTTGCTGCTAGTTTAATGTCATGGTAGACGCTACTCGGTGCTACTAGTTTATCGTCATTACGAACGTTGTCTGGTGCGACTACCAGTTTATCATCGTAGTGGACAGTGCGTGTTGTTGTCATTTCACTTCAAATGTAATATGGCTTGAGGTATGTGTGGTTCACCAAGTTGGCAAACTCGTTGCCGTCCATGTCTGCCAGTTTGAAGGCTCCATTCCCTAAGGCTTTAGTGACCACGTAAGGACCTTCCCAATTGACTAAGAACTTACTTACGTGCTCACGGACGACCTTGAGAATGAGGTCTCCTTTTTGCACTAGCCGTCGATGCGGGTCTGCACGGTGCTTCTGTTGTTGTTTGTTCTGATAGTGCTTTCATCTCAGCGTTTGCACGCGTTCCTCCTCCACTGAGTCAAGGTTGATGGTCCGTGATTCATTATTTTGGGCTTCGCTCATGACGTTGGACAGGATCATCCAAAGTGAAGGTACCTACAACTCAAGAGGCAATACAGCTTTAGATCCGTAAATAAGACTGTAAGGGGTCTTACTTGTCGTAGTTCTACAAGTCATTCGGTAGGCCCAGAGGATGTAGAGTATTTGCTCGTGTCACCACCTCTTGCTATTGTTAAGCATCCACTTCAGCAAGTTGATGATGGACTTATTTGTAGCCTCCGTCTGCCCGTTCGCCTGTGGATAATAAGGGGAAGAAAATGATTATGTAATGCCTAGATTGCTACAGAAGGTTCGGGTTTCTATGCTGCTGAACTGTAGTCCATTGTTGGTCACAATAGTCATCGGGAGCCCAAACCTAGTTACAATGTTATCAAGGATGAAATGGCAGATTTGCTAAGACGTCGTTTTCCTCAGGGGAATAGCTTCCACCCACTTAGTAAAATACTCTATGGTAGTGATAATGAAGCTATGCCCTGTGGAGGACTTAGGCGTGATAGGCCCTATGAGGTCTAGTCCCCATCATTGGAAGGGCCATGTAATCTGTGTTGGGTGCAGGTCTGTAGGTGCTATGTGTATGAGATTTGCATATCTCTGGCATGTGTCACATGTCTTGACTTTCAACAGGCAGTCACGCTCCATGTAGGGCCAGTCGTACCCTAGGCATCTGATTTTTGCAGCCATAGCCCTTAGTGCTATCTGTCCACCGCACAATCCTTCATGAACCTCATTAACTACCTTTTGTGCTTGCTCACCACTCACACATGCCAGCAATATCCCATCATAGGATCGTCGGCACAGGGCATTATTTCCCATGAGCACGTATTGACGAGTGCACTTGCGGATTGCATCTCTCTAAGCCGATGTCAATCCACCTGGGGGTTTGCCATGCTGTAAATAAGCTTTAATGTTATCGTACCACTCCGGGGTGTCTGCAGCATCGACAAAGGCCACGTGTTTTGCCTGAGTGATAGGCTCCGCGCATTCTATGATCGCAGTTGGCAAGTTTGCCAAGGAATGCGATGGGATGTTTAATGCAAGGGTAGCTAAGGCATCTACTACGGTGTTCTCGTTACGTGCCACATGTTGCACATCAGTGGTCACGAATTGCTTCAGTAGGATTTTTGCTAGGTCACAGTAAGGTTGCAGGTGCATAGCCTTGCAAGTGTAGACTTCAGTGATTTGATTCACGACTAGTTGTGAATCTCCCCGAATCGCCAGGTGTTGTACATGCAGCGCTTGGGTAGTTAAGAGGCCTCTGAGTAGCCCCTCATATTCTTCCATGTTGTTGGTGCAAGGGAATGCAAAATGATAAGCAGATGAGTACATTTCCCTAGAGGGGAATGTGATCATGGCAGCAGTGCTACCTCCTCGCATGGTTGAGGCGTGGTCGAAGTGTAAGGTTGTCTCAAAATGCGATTAGATGATGGTGACATTGCTAACGTATTTGTCTGGGAACTTGGGATCTACGATTGCCTGGTCATTGACTGGCGAGGCCGTAAGTTGGGTTGCTATGGCTTGGCCCTTTGTCGACGATTGACTTACATAGCATAGGTTGAACTCCGTAGTTATTGCTTTCCATCGGGCTATCCTGCTACTTTCGTACAGGTTGCTGGTGATAGCCCGGAGTATGTTGCTTTTGCAAATGATGTTGGTTGTGTTGCAGAATAGGTAATGCTGCCACTTTTTTAGTGCGAACACTAAGGCTAGGCAGTTTCTCTCCACCTCGTTGTATTTTTCCTCATATGCTACTAGTGTGTGGCTCAGGTAATACACTGGTATCTCAGAACCATCATCCCGCTTCTGACATAGCAATGCTGCTATGGATGCATGGGCGGTGGCAAGGTATATGAAGAAAGGCTTGTCCCTTTGCAGTGGGTGCACTGTTGGGAGGTGCGAGAGCTCCTTCTTTAGGTTGTCGAAGGCTTGTTGACACTGGGCTGTCCACTTGAGGTCAACCCCCTTCTTTAGAAGATGTTGCATGGGGTGTAACTTGTCGGTCAACCTTGCTATAAACCTTCGAATGAATTGCACTCTACCTTGTAAACCGCGTAACTCCTTAAGGTTTGTGGGAGGCGCTAGGTTGACGATGACCTTGACTTTGTCTGGGTCCACCTGTATTCTAGCCTCTGATACTATAAACCCTAACATGCATCTGGTCTTTACTCCGAAGACACACTTCTTAGGATTAAGATGTAAATTGTGCCTTTGGCAGCACTTGAGGACTAACTCTAGATTGCATGGATGATGGGCTGCCTCTTTGGACTTAACGGCTATATCATCCACGTAATCGTTTAATGTTTCTAGGATGTAGTCACTGAAAATGTAGGCCATGGTTCGCTGGTAGGTTTCTCTAGCATTCTTAAGCCCGAAAGGCATCATGGTATAGCAGAAGGTTCCCCATGGAGTCATGAAGTTTGTCAACAGCTAGTGCTCTAGGTTGATGCGGATTTGGTTGTATCCGGAGAAGCCATCCATGAAGGATAGCAAAGCATGACTAGCTATGGTGTCGATGAGTTGATCGATGCTCGAGAGTGGAAAGTTTTCTTTGATCATTGCCTTGTTCAAGTCTCGAAAGTCTATACAGATTCGTATCCCTCCTATTTTCTTCGAAACCACAACGATGTTGGACACCCACTCTGAATAGTCGACCACGTGGATGAAACCTGCTTGGTATAACTTAGTGATGTCATCCCTCATGGCTAGTGCGATTTCTGACTTAATCTTATGTGCCTTTTGCTTGACTGCTCTTACGTGTGGGTCTAGGACGATGTTATGCTGAATCAACCGTGGATCTAGACCTGGCATGTCGTCGTATGACCATGCGAAAACATTGATGTGATCTTGTAAAGTTTTAACTATGCCCTCATGTATTTGTGTGTCTAGGAGGGAGCTAAGTCTTAATGTCTTTACCTCCCTTCTTGAAGTGGTCACGGGTATCTCGACAAGAGGATCCTCGATTACATCCTCAGCCTCTAAATCTAGGACATGGACCAGGTGTCTGGGCCAATCCGGGGGTGCTTTTAAGGTTGCTATAGTGTTAATCGTAGTCGACCCCCAGTCGATCATGTTGGGGTTCAATTGTCTCGCGAGCTTGCCTTGTGGCCCTGCTAACATTAGAGGTGTGGAAAGGGCATGATAGGTTTCCATCTCTTGCTTGACTTGCCATCATAGGATGAAAGCCTGGGTAAGGGTCAGAGATTGTGTGAAACGTAAATCTGCAAAGCAACACCGAGATACGACTTACTAAGTAAGGCGATGTAAAGATTGAGAGTTTGCTAGTTTAAGGTCATGGTGGACCACCAAGGCACAAGAGTCTAGAATTTTTAAAGATATGTAAATTGTTGATGTGAAGTGCAAAGTTGTGTAACCATTGATATGCGAATGCCAAATTGCTAGTTTAGTGTCATCTCGAACTGCCATATTACAACATGCAAAATCTTAATATGCTAAATAATAATAAAAAGAAATAAACTGCGAGTACAAGGGGTATCAAAATACCAGTGTGAGAATGAAGACATGAAACTGCTAGGAAATGTGATACCACCTATGTCGAGGCGTACGAGGTAACTGCTGATGTAAGGATGTAGTTAGTTTAACGTCATTGCGGACTGCAAACGTTACGAGTTGAAATTACTATTTTTGGGTCCTGAGGAGCGTAACCATGCTAGGCTTGTTAGTTTAAGATCTTTTTTGGACCTTTAATCTAAAACAAATATTATTATATTATTTTTTTATTTTTGGGAAGGAAAGTAGTTGGCCTAAACCGTGTCAAGGTTTAAATGCTAATAGTGTCATGATGTCGTGGCGAGCATGCAACGCTGCATACCGCGCTCCGCATTAATCGGAGAGAGAGAGAAAAAAAGTTTCCTCATTTTGCCACTACTGCCATAAATAGGGATTGAACCCTGGTAATTTCACCATTTTCACCGTAAAAGCACAGAATCCTTATCGGAGCACTCGACGATTTCGGAGCGCGGAGCAATTGTGTTAATTGATTAGCGAGGCGAATTTCTAAAGCGAAGGTCGTAAATCTATAAGTAGGGCCATGGCTCCTAAAACTCAGTTGGTGCTTGCAAAGGTCGGG
>MNCI01013068.1:38816-53057 GCA_015680685.1 Gnetum montanum
GTTCCAGCGCAGGAGAGCATACCGTTGACCTAGTGAGTTTTCATGTCTCCTCTACCCTTTTCATCTTGCGCCTTCTACCGCTTTCTGCTCTGGTTTTGCGTCTCATTTGTTTTGCTATTCGTATTTTTTGCGACCATGTTGTTTTAGCTTTTGTATCGTTGCGGCCTCTTTTTCTTTTGGTCATGGCTATTGTGCAAGGGTCTCGTTGTGATTACATACAAGGTCGTTGCTGGCGCCGTGGTTATCGTGACTACGAGGTCGAGGCCCTTTAAGTTTCTTGACCTTGGCATGCCGCGACGTAAAACCCTCGGGAGGGTTTGGTTATGTGTTACGTAGCACCGCGGCGCATATTTTTGTTTGAGTATGTTGTTAGTTATTTTGCTGCTACGCTAAGCTACTTACCTATTCTCGCTACGCTAGGCTTTCGCATCTTTGCTACGCTATGTGTGGATAAGGGGTTATGCTATGCTACATTTATAGTCTGTTAAGTGCTACTATCTTGCGCATGCATCACATTCAAATTTGATGTCAATATTTGTTGGTTGCCTTGTGCAGGGTAGGGCCAAGGTCTAGGCTGATCATTTTGGACCTTGAAGGGGTCTTATGTCATGTGGGCAGACCTATGGCCAACATTCCTCCTCCCCCGATACGTGTGGGAGAGCGAGCAGTTTGGTTCAGGGACGGGACGCGAGACTTCTTGTAATTCCTTCTCAACCATTTTAGTCTCATGATTTGGTCCTCCTTAGACGAGACACAGGCATTCGGCATAATAGAAGCCATGCTGCCAGGGACAAGTCAGAGCATCCTGAGATACCTTTCCGATGACGCGACTACAAGCAGGTTGGGAGGAGAGTCTAACCAACACTTAACAGGGTTGAGGCATTTAGCCTAGATCTGCAATATGCTAGAATACCAGTGTTATCACCCATACAACACATTGTACCTCACGTGCCACATGGCAACGTGCTTTCAGAACCCACAAGGGACCGTCTATTGTGTTGGCGGGTGAGTTTTGCATCTTTACTTTGCTTGGTTGTGCAACGTTGGCCGTACTTATCCAAGTGCTGATAGTGTGTGCTTATCACTAGGTTCTATATTGACGATGACGGTGTTCATGACCAGCCGGGTGAGTTAGCCACAACGTAGCTAGCCCTACGGAAATTTTCCTTTGCCAAGAGCATACGAGCGGGCGTGATTGGTCATTGCGGGGGAGAATACCGTTCCTACCTACGCACGCTCGTCGCCTTCTACAGTCATTGTAGAGTGAAGGGTTGGCTAGACAAGGAGTGGAGAGAACCTTTCAAGCAGGTCATGCTCGAAGTAATTCTAGCAGTTGAACTCCCGCTATTCCCATCACTGTATAGACCTAGTAGGTTAACAGGCAGGTGCCACATGCTTAAGTGCTTTTGTAGTTTTTTTGCATTTTCTGCATTGTTATGCTAAGTATGTTTCATGATCATTGCTGCAGGAGCGAAGAAGCCTCATGAGGTGATGGTGGTAACTGCCAAGAGGCAAGGGGGAAACATCTACTTCAAATATGATGAAGTAGTGGCAAGCTAGAGCTGGTTAGAACGACGGGCTCCGGGCCCCTTGCTCAAGAAAATCGGAATGGTTGGACTTATGGATTTATTCATGGCTCCGAATCTAGGCATCCCTGCTGTTGAGATGCTTTCCTTGGTCAACTTCTTCTATGGGTAGGCAAAACGTTGTCATACATACGTGTGGGGTGTGAGAGTGGTCATTGACATCAATGACCAACTATTTGCAGATTTGTTTGGCATCCTTACTGATGGCATCGACTTGATGTTGAAGGACAAGCAGGAGTTGACCCTTCAGAAGCAGCATATCGAGGAGTGGCTAAGGCTCACCAAGGAGCGAAAGGGGTTCCCTATGGAAAAGCTTAAGGAAGGTCCTACCATGGGGATATACCTGGTTTTCCGTGCCTGCGCATTCCCTCAACTGCTCACCCAAGGGAAGGTCCTGGGACTTGAGCAGGCTTGGGTAATGCGAGAAGTCATGGAGGAAGGGGCCCGTTACAACTGGGCTGAATTCCTATGTAGTGGTTTGCAGGCTGAGATTTTGGGACTCCGTGAGCAAAAGGAGTCTTGCTCTAACATACATTATGCTTTGTACATAGGCTGTTTAAAGCACTTTGCAGAGTTCTTAGTGGTCCAGGAGGACAGAGTCTGGTTCAAGCTAGATCGCAACCAGATTCCTAAGCCATGGCTTCCATAGGTCCTTTGGACTATGCAAGCCCAAGACCCCCCAAAAATGGTCGGGGAGTTGTTGTCTATAACGACTAAAGGTCTGGTAGTTCATAGCGCTTGCGGCCAGGACAGCGTAGGAGAGATGCACCCTATCATAATCGGTAACATGACACAAGGTGAACATCTCATAGCTGAGACCGTGCCTGCGGAGGTGCGAAGAAAGAGACCTCCCCTAGCCAGGGAAAGTTCTCATGAAGAGGAGAGGCGAAGACTATGGTTCAAGCTACGGCGAACGCAACCTCCCATTGGTGAGCATTTTTATATAATGTTTACTTTGCTATTGTCTGCTATTCTATGCTTCGTTAGGCAGTGCATCGTAGCGTGGCATCTATTTTGAGTTAACTTGTTTCGAATTGACGTATGTATGCCCTTTTGTAAGCAGAAGAAGAAGAAGACGAAGAAGAAGGCAATGAGGAAGTGTCGGCCCTCAGGGCGAGGGTGACAAATAAAGATGCAGGGGTCCTGGATTTGGAAGAAAGGGCCTTGATCAGGAATAATGGAGCTCCTGTCTCCAGGGCAGGAGCTCTTGCCATTAGGGAGCCTCTTCCTACCAACGAACAGGTACCTCCCCAAAATAAAAAAATGCTACTCTCCTGAATGAAAAGGCACTAGTGCATGAGGTAGGGGCTTTGAAGGACTTGGCCATGCCTTCTACCAAGCCTACTGCGATCTTCTTGCATTGGCAAGAAGAAAGACTGCAGCCAGATGCTGGTAAGTTAGGCTTTGCATGTGCCTTACCGTAGTCCATTTTGGTCATTGCTGACATGCTTAGTCGTGTAACAGGTGCTACTGCTAATGTCTCAGGACCTCCTTCGCCTTGTACGAAGTCATGGGCTGAAGTCCCTGACAACTTTGCATTTGTTCAAGGACTTGTCGATGACATGATCAAACGCCTTCAGTAGACGAACACTCGTGCAGGTAAGTAGGAGTGTTAACTGTCCTTATGTTGCTACACTAAAACTTTCAAGTTTGTTGATTATGTTATGCTAATGTGATTACTGCGCTTTGTGCACTGAACAGCCTCTTGGCTCAAGTGGGACCCAGCATGACCTATGGAGGTTGGCACAGTGCTTGCACTCTCGCCTAACGTGACCAAGGTGTCTCGTCGTACATTTGACAAGGCTTACAAATTTGTCTTGCACTCAGCGCGCTCTCTATGGGAGTGTAGACGCATCAACGAGGACCTATGGAAATGGGTCCAAAGGGCCGAGCAGAGAGAGGCCAAACTAGTCGTCAAGGTGGAGAACCTCGAGTCGAGGATCAATTTCCTCATAAACCATAACCCTAACCCTATTAATTTGAAAAGGGCTATAGATGACTACGCCAGGTTTTGGACTATCGTTTATCAAAATGTTAAGTCCACCCGTGAAATAATCGAACAACAGATGCAGATGGACTTACTAGCCCAGAAGTGCCAAGATATGAAGGACATCAGCGCTAAGGTCTTTGAATGGGGGAAAACCCAAAGGGATCACAAATATAAATACAAGCTAGAAAACGAAACCCATCGAAGATTGTATAAAGACGCTGCTATGGAGGTGTTCTCGTACGAAACATTCGTGAAGGCCATCAGCGCTTCTAAGGCCTATGCCAAGTTTAAAGAGCAGGTGAAGGTCATGGAATCTTCTGACTTGAGGATGAACCTTTCTACAGGAGAGACCGCAACCGCCTCCCTTTCCTAGGAACCTCTAAAGTGGACGACCTTGGAAAGGGAGAAAGTTGCCGTTGCGAATGCTAAGCCTAATGGTAGGCATTGGATGGACATTCTAATAGAGGAGATTGGCCATCACCTCAGGCTCGTTCTAGACCAAATACCTCTTGAGACCAACGCAGGCTCCCCTTAGGTTAGTCGCTTTAATGCTATGCTATAGCTAGCGTTTATCGCATTTGTTACCCTAGCTAACTACTTTATTTTTGGGATATAGGCTCTCAACGAAGGTGTGAGACCTGTGGAGGAAGGAAATGAAGAGCCAGCAGGAGGCAACACAGGAGCGGGCGATGCACAAGTAGATGAAGCGGGGGCAAACGGTGAAGGCGATGTGAATGGAGATAACCCATGACAGCATGGGACTCTCTCTCTTTTTTTTGAAAATCTTACAAACACTGCCAATGGGCAAAAATTTTGAACGAAATGCAAAACTTCAGAAAGCAAACCGATTTTGTGTTAACTTATGTATTATGTAAAGTTTTCATGCTCTCGTATGCTAGTTTTAGGCCATTTCGGGCCGTTGCCAGTTTTGGGCCATTTCGGGCCATTGCGTAATAAGTCAAAGTGAAAGGCAACAATGCTAGTTTTAGGCCACTTTAGGTCATTGGCATAGCATGCCGGGAGAGTGGCATATTGACAAGGCAAGGAAATGGTGAATGTGTAAGGATAGCAACTAGGTGGGAGGTCGCAAGGCTTCTATGCTATGCGTAGCTGCCTCTTGACCTTTCGTGGGTTGATTGGAACGTAAGGTCGAGGCGTTTCGCCAGGGCCCCCACTCATATCACTGTCCTTTGTTTGGAAGGGCAACTCAACCCATGCGTTTTCGATTTGAGGGTCGGCTCATTGGACCAATCCCTTCATTACATGATTAATGCATGCATGAACAAGTGCTTCATCTTCAAAGGTTGTAACTTCTGAACCCTGTTCCATGCCTACGTTGCTGATTGCTTGCATTATCACCCCGTCACCATGGATTATCACCTCCTTACCTGTGTATGGTAAGTGGATTTCTTGGTGTATAGGCGAGGACACAGCCCTAAGTTGTGCTAACCACGATCTTCCCAAGATCAGGTTAAACCTGGGCATTTCTTCGACCACGACGAACATTGCGTCTGTGGGGAACTAGTCCCCTGCTACGAAGTTTACGTGAACTATGCTCTTCACCAGGACGCGTGCCCTATTAAAGGACCGCAGACATGACGTCACCATTGGTTTAATCTATTTGACCAATCCCAACTTATCTATAATAGGGAAGGAAATGACGTTTGTGGTGGCCCCATCATCAAAGTGTATCCTCCAAATCCGGTGTTGGCCAACCTAAATTGTGATGAAGAGAGGCATCATAGTCACTTGACCTCCTTTGGGATCTTTCTTAATGGAATCGCTACTAAAAGTTAATTGAGGTATTGCAAACTCCGTGGGTACAGAGGGGAGTATGACCGAGTGGATCGCTTTCTCGTCCGCTAGCATGTTTTCGTCGACTGGAATCGCCGTTAACATGCGGACTAGTGCCTTGCGGTGAGGTACAGATGTCATGACTAGGTCGTACAAGCTCAACATAGCATTTTTCTACCTTAGGTCTTGCCCGACCTAGGTGAGGGTGTCCAAGAAGTCTTGGCCGCCCGCCTGTTTGACACTTTCCTCCTCGATTCGTCCTAGAAGACGAATCTCTTGAGGAGAGACAACCTCGGACCTAGGTTCAGATCTTTGTCGGCAAGGTGACGCAGGCTGTGTAATCGTGTCGACCTTCATCTTTGGTGATGAAGGTGTAAATACAAGGGGTGAAGGCGTAGGCTTAGAGATACTTTTGATGGTATTCCCCTTCGACGCCTTGCCCACCAAGTAGGCTTCTCGCCTTGTAGGATGAGGAGGTTGTTTAATGTTGTTGCATGGGATGGGGGTTGTCGAAGACGTTGGCCCCCTGACGATGAATGGAGCTAGAGGTGTTAACTGACGGGGTCACGTGACCTCACCAATAGGCAGTGCAGAGGTAGATGCGCATGGTGGGACTTTCAGGATAAAGGATGGCTGCGAACTTGGACTAACCATCGATGGTATTGGTGCACTACACTAAGGCACATGGATCAAAAATGGCTAGAAGGGTGACGTGGGATCATTGTCAATACCGATGGCATTGATTACATAACTGGCATTATTGGTGTTGAGGGGATCTGTGTAGACATACATAGATTGGTTTTCAGGGCATACTAGGTTACTTTCATCTAGCACCAGCTTTCCCAGGACAATTAATCTTTGGATGTCATCCTGCAACGATAGAAAATAATCCGCGGTGTGACCACATAGTTGGTGGTAGTCACAAAACCTATTTAGCCTAAAACCCCTAGGAACCGGAGGCTCATTGGGTAGGGCCAAAGAGGGATTCCTAAGGAGCTCGCAGTAGCGTTGATGTCTCATATTTACTTCCTTCGACATCTACTTGTGTTGGATGTATTCCGCTGCCAATAGTTACTTCAGGAGTTCTGAAGATTTGAGAGGCAGTGGGGTGTATTTCGAATGATCTTTGTGCTCAAAGTTGGGTTTAGTGTATGCAGATGTCTTGGGCACAGGTGCGGTAGGTTATGATGCTTGGCCCGGTTTGGGCGCAGAGTCAGCCGTAGGTATGGACGATTTCTTGTTATTCTTGCTTCCGTTGTTGCTATGTTTGGGCTTAGCCTCAGCTGCCACAGCAGCCACCATGGTTGTTGGGGCCTTACCCTTATCCTTTTTTGCAAAGCTGTTCTTATAAGTGATGTAGGTCAGGTCTTTGCTCACCTCGGCCCCGTCTTGTATGCTTTTCTTCTAAGCAAAAGCTTGGCTAAGAGAGCGTGGAGCGAGGTAATACAGTTTGGACTTGATGAAGTTATTCAACGCTGCCTTAAAGATGGACAACAAGTGAGCCTCCGCAATGGGCTCACGGACTTCGTTAAGGGTCGTGCTCTAATGTTGAATGAATTTTTGGACTGGTTCTAGTGAATCTTGTTTCACGCCCATTAGCTGATCCATCGTGGTTTCCGGCTTCAAGTTATATTTGAAGCACATCACAAACTGGGTCAAGAGTTCTTCCAAAGTCGAAATGGATGAACGTGGCAACACACGGTACCAATCTAGGGCTTTTCCAGCTAGGGACATGGCGAAGATGCGAATGATCATATGCAGCCACTGTTACAATAGCAAAGACTCTGATCGAAAAGTGACGAGATGTGTATTGGGATCCCCTTCCCCGTTGTACTTTGTGAAGTGCGGGAGGGACATCCCGGGTGGTAATATCAAAGTAGGGATTGTTGGGTTGATGGGGTCGTCCTGATAAAAGTCCATGACTTGTACCGTATCGTACCCAACACCTTTGAGGCATTTTACTTCCTTATTTAGGGTCTAGATGAGCTAAAACGCTTGGTCTAGTCCCGACGACGTTGTAGACGGATGTGGGACTGCAGAGGCAACTCCCACATGTGGCATGATGGCGGTGGTGATTTGACCCATCGACGGTGCCGTTGGGGCCGCCCCCGCTAAAGGTGCTATTTGGGTTGTCCACCACTTGGTGGGTAGTATTGTTGGAGCAATAATAGCAGGTTGAGTCATCAGATAGGCTGTTTTGGTTACCGGTGGGACAAACCATGGCCCCATGCCAAGATGTGCCGTTTGCGGGGTTGGGTAGGCCTGAGGGCAAACGTAGTGAGACATCTGCGACGGTTGTAGAACAGACGAGGAAGCGAACGAGGTCCACCACATGGATGGGCCCGAGCCCACCACAGTGGGTGAAACAAATGCATATGTAGGAATCGGCATAGGAGTTATGTGCGGTAGCAAAGTAGGTATAGTATGGACATGCGGTAGGGTAGCCGTGATAGGCGTGTTGCGCACTGTGGGAGCATGCTGATAAACAACTTACGGTGGCACAGTTTCTGCGAGCGCAACTGGGGAATAGGGGTGATGATGCGCTGGGAATGTAGCATGGCTACCCATTGCAGTTGCAGTTGTAGGCTGCTGAAGCGTAGGTGTGATGACAAAGGGGGTGGTGACAGATAGCGGGTTGGCCCAGGAGGACTGGGTAGGCGGGATAGGAACGGGGTTGGCCTGACCTCCCTCGTTAGATTGAGAATCAAGTTTCCCCTGTCCATCTTGAAAGGCGTCATCCTAGTTGGACGTTATGTCTTGTTGCTCCCTAAGCATGGTCAACTGGATTAATTGATCTAGAAGCCTTTGGTATGCTTGTGTTAAAGGCAAAGAAATGCCCAAGGTAGGAACGAATTCCTCCCCGTTGCAGTAAGCAAATTCGAAGCTATGTTTTTCTTCGAGTTCATGTAAATCCAAGGGCAAATTAGCCTACACCTTTGCAAAAAGGAAACTGTAACGCTCGTGTTGCTAGGCTAGTCTCTCAGGTCCTTGGTTTTGGATTCTGAGAGACCGGTGTGCCTCCTGCGTTGGATTCAGCCGTTGTTCAGCATCGGTAGTGCCTTGGACCACGAAGGGCACCTCTGCGTTGAAGGGGTCAACAGTAGTGGTGGCGGAGGCCATTGCTAAGCAAGTGATTATGCAAAAAATGCAAAAAGTGAAAAAGAACAGAAAGATTGAAAAAAAGTGACAAGGTGGCTTTACGTCTTATCGGATTCCAGACGAATCGTCGAGGCGACCGATCTGTACCATACAAAGCGTAAACAACCGCAAATGGTGTCATGTCTATGCTTGTGCGCGATGAGGTACAGAGCACGTGCAAGACTACAACAAGTTCAGTTGGCAAGTGATTAAGAAGGCTTTATGTCCCGTAGGATCCCGAAGGGACCATCGAGGCAACCGACCTGCATCACACAAGGCATAAACAACCTCAAAGGGTGTCACATTTACACCTATGCTAGCTAGGGTGCAGAGCGCATGCAAGACTACTGTAAAAAGGAAAGGTAAGTTAAATCGCCATCGGAAGACTTATTGTCTCGTAGGGTTCCAGAGGAATCGTCGAGGCGATCGATCTACACCGTACAACGCGTAAACAACCACAGATGGGTGTCAACTCTATGCTAATGCAAGCCGGGGTGTGGAAGGCGTACGAGACTACCATAAGACAAGCCAATTAACTAGTGACCAAGTAGGTTCTATATCTCACAGAATCCTGGAGGGACCGTCAAGGCGATCGGTCTGTACCACACGGAATGGGGTACGGAACGTAGGTAAGACAACCATAGGGTGGGCAAGCTAACTAGCAATCAGGCAAGCTTTATGTCTCGTAGGATCCCGGAGGGACCGTCGAGGCAACCAGTCAGTACCACATGAGATGGGGTGCAAAACGCATGCAAGACAACCGTAGAATAAGTTAGTTAACCAATGGTTAGAGGCCTTGTGTTCTGTAGGGTTCCAGAGGAACCATCTGAAACACCACAAAATTTGGCGCTTAGTACTTGTCCAACAAAAAGCTGATCCCTGGGACCCACAGACAACCATGGCTACAGTGGGCGTTACACATTGCAACTTTGGAGGTCAAAAAGCTTCATTTTCACTAAGTATCTGGCGCCAGCGTATACGCCCGACGTCTACGCTCAAGAACATCCCCAGCATAGATGCTCAAACCCACAGCGTATACGCCCGCCACCGTAGACGCTCGAATTTCTAGCGTATACGCCCAGCGTAGACATCCAACTCGCACGCCCGGTGTACCCACTTCCACCTGTATGCTCGGCGAGTACGGAAAATGTTTACGCCCGGCACGGAATCTCCAAAGGCAGGATGAAGACAACACCAAAGAGAAAGGATTGAAGCAAGTGGGCATCCTTCAGCGTATACGCCCAGCATTTACCAGCGTATACGCCTAGCATAGCACCTCCACCCAAGATTACAGGCCCGCCTCATTCAGCGTATACGCCTGCCTCACACAGCGTATACGCCCAGCGTATACGCCCAAAAGATGTAATAGATTGTATTTTTGTAAAATGTATGCACCCGGTCAACGCGCCACGTGTCGCCCAACCCGAGTCTAGCGTAACAACCTGCATATAAACCCCGATTTCCCACTTCACCCAAGTCGGTTGGCAAAATCCCGGAGCACACCAGAGAACATTTACGCTGCGCAAAAGAGCTGAAACCCTCTTACGCTGGGAAGCCCTGTACGCTGCAGATATAGTCTCTACGCTCCACTCACCCTGTAAACCAATCGAGTCATCCCTGTATACGCCGGGGCTTTTCGTCCGCCTTGTGTTCCCACACGACTGCGTTAGACCGGTGCACTGTACTTTGACTCTGTAATACCATTGTTTACATTTGCTGCATAAGTTCTTTTACAGTTTTACGTCAATTTGGCCCATGCACTATTTACGCCTATTTACGCTCATGCTCCGTTTCTATCTGTTTTACGTTGTTTACACTTAATTCACGCTTGCCACACCGTTTACGCATAACCCAGCATATAGCATTTTGTGTACGCGCGATGAAATCCTTGTCTGATCCGCGTGCGGACCACCCAAGGTACTCTGCCTTCGTGCATTCCAGCTCGCCCTCAGGCGAAAGTAGGGTCATCTGTACTCGCCCTGCGATCCCGCGGCCTCTGTTTTCTTTCCAGCTAGAGATCGACGATTTCAGGCGGTACAGAAATTGGAGCTAGAAGGAGGGCCTCATAAAATCTTATCTGCAAATTTCCCAGCGTTTACGCTATTAAGCATCTACACCGCCAACTGCACGCCGCTCCCTGCTGAAACCCGTCAGTGGTTATGCTGCCCAACCTAAAACCCCAGCCTGTAACTGTCTAGCGTCTACGCTGTTCAGTATTTACGCCCCCTCGTAAAAATTCCCTCTGAAAACCATACGCTGCCTCGTTTTTACGTTGAGTTTTGCTTTTACGTTGTGCATCGTTTACGCTTTGCATTGTTTACGCCCTACCTTGTTTACGCTGAGCTTTGCTTTTACGCTGTGCATTGTTTACGTTGTCATTGTTTACGCCCTGCATTGTTTACTGAGCCTCGTTTACGCTGAACCTTGTTTACGCTGAGTCTAGTTTACACTCCCTTGTTTTTTTTACTCTCCCCTATTTTCACGCTGCAACTAGTTTACGCTGTGACCTATTTTACACCGAGCTTGTTTTACGCTCCACACTTTTACGCTGACCCTTGTCTTACGCTGTCTTGCTTACGCTGCACACTTTTTTTTTTACGCTGTGCACTGTCTAGCGTATACGCTGAGCCACTTACACCGTAGACTTGTCTACGCTCAACGCCTACACTAACGTATACGCTGTATATGCTGTCATACGCCGTCAGCTGAAGCGTATACGCTGTACGCTGTGCAATACGCCAATTTCACTCCAGACTGTCATACCCCTTAACAATTCATCATGAACCCTATGAATACTACCGGTGCGATGGCTCACGTAACAGACATCATGGACATCACAACCGTCCAACAGCCCATCGCACAGCACCCGGGAATGCAACCCACAGCGGGGCCCCGCCAATCCCTAAGGTTACAGTGGAGAGATCCAGCCTCCAACATAATCACCCAGGACCAGTATAATTTTATATGTATTAAAATACAAGTTGGCCTGGCCGTTGACCGAGCTGAAATGGAAGTGAAGAGGCAGTTCGAACTCTTCTACAGGGGAGGATACGAGTTCACCCCTTCCCTATACGATGTAATCCCCATCCCTGAACAATATTCGGAACTCGTCACACAGCTCCTCCTCCACAGGTGCCAGTCGTTAGACCAGCTCGCACTAAAGCCTCAGCCAGAGGAGGAGGATGACTTCGCCGCTCAATCCGAGCACGAAGACTCCTACCATACCCTAAGCCCGCAAGTACAGGTTAATCCCATTTTCCATCCTGAGACAGGGGAGATCCTGCCCATATGACACCTTAGATTCACCCAGGCTCAAGCGCCACCACCGGAAACAGCANCTCATTCTCACGAGCACCGCCTCCTCACGACAACATAGGTGTAACGTCCCCACCCCGTGTAATAGGGATGCCACATGTGATTTCGGCATCTATATCCGCTCACTTCATACCGCACATCCAAACGCATACAGTTCCCCAAACAGCCGTGACCCAACAAGGAGTCCCCGCGCACAACGTGGTAGGACAATGGCCAGCGAGGGGAGTGTCATCACACCAAATTCCCCATCACCATGCACCACCCCACACAATCCCACCAACTAATATTCCCCAAGCATAGCCCCATCTTCAGCAACAATAGCCACAATATTTTCCCGACAACGTGCCATCTATAGTGCAACCCACCGTAACCTTTCCACAAGCACAACCACCACCCGCGCAGCTGTCAGCCTTTCAGCCCACCATACAACAATCTAACTTGTATAACATACCACAACCCCAAGCCGTAGCATCACCGAGCGCCCAAGATTGGGCGGATGCCAAAAAACTAATGCAGGAGCTCACTGACGAGGTGAAGCGCCTCAAAATAGCCGTTGATGGAGAGCTGAAGGTAGTGGATTTCTACAACAATGACCCCATCAGCTCTTCAGTCCCACCTCTAACCTTACCTAAAGGTGTGTCCTTGCCCACATTGACCAAGTACAACGGGGAGACAGATCCCAATGCACATCTCATAACATTTAGACTAGAGTGCGCATTGCTCCAGGCATGGCCCCACTCCATACTACGAGTATTCCCCATGTCACTCACAGGGAGAGCACTTGACTGGTACCGAGCCCTGCCCAGAAACTCTATCTTTTCCTTGGATGATCTTTTACGCCAGTTTGTGACCCGGTTCAAGTACAACTTGAAACCCGAGGCCACGCTGGACAGCCTCATGCAGGTCAAGCAAGCACCGCTTGAACCTGTACAAAAGTTTATTCAAAGATGGAGTGCGGCTCTCAACGAGCTACATGAGCCAATATCTCCAACTTATCTACTCACAATTCTGAAGGGGGCTGTCAACAATTTCTTCAAGTCCAAATTATATTACCTTAACGCACGTGATCTTAATCAAGCATTTATGCAGATAAAAAACATAGAGGAAGCAGCTCAAAACAGCCACGACCCGGCATACTTGGCCTTCAGAAACCAACACACTAAAAAGGATAAAGAGAAAGCCAAGACAACTATAGCAGCGATAGCAAGAGCCCAACAAACGAACATCACACCCCAACAAAAACCACCCGCAACCCCTACTAACTACTATAAACCCGCTCCCACAACAGCCCTGGAGTCATCATCATCACAGAACCCAACAAACCGTACACGCAATTTCGAGAGGAAAGAACCCTCTCAATACACACCTCTGCCAATGAAACCATCCCAGCTCTTTCATCAACTCCTAAAAGTTGGGCTGATGACACACAAGCAGTTATCCCCTGCGGCCATCCAAAGACATGAACGGTTCTGCCAACTCATACAGAACCCAAGCTTAGCAACCCCAGATGAGCCGCCCGTACCCAAAGGCTTTAGGATGGATCGCTTCTGCGAATACCATCAACGCAACAGGCACGGAACAGATTACTGCTTCACCCTGAAGCAGGATATCCAGCGGATGATTGATGACGGCAAAATCACTTTTGATGAGGCTAACTCGGTCTAGCCATAGAATCAGGCTATGGGGGTGTACAAGGATCCCCTGAACACCCAAGAGGCCCCGTACATGATTAGCACGATCTACTTCGATGATGATTCCGAGGCAAGTAACATTAACATCATCTACCCTCAAAACACACAAGAAACGTCTCATAGGCCATTCGTAGTGTGGATTCCTCCCTCCGTGACCACACCCACACCCCAATCACCACACGTCCCCCAGCAGCCCTATGTCGTCCGTATACCTTCAGCTGTACCTACACCCTTAAATCCACTAATCCCTCCCACTCGACCTGCTTCCTTTGTAGTCTGAGTACCACCGGCTGTTGCAATAGCGGAAGTCCAACCTCCACTGAAACCAACCCCGTATGTGGTTAGCACACCTGAAAATCCTAACGATTTTCAAACCTCCCAAGCGCCAGGCCAACCCGGCCCCTACATCATTAGGATCCCCGGGCCGCCTTCTAACCAGTCACATTCAACGTCACAACCGCAATCCCACCCGCCTCCATACGTGGTGCGCATCCCAAGATAATCTGAGGCCCCGAAACCAGCTCCACCTCCACGCCATACGCGAGAACGCTTGGCTGATAGGCTTACGCGTGAACGCTTGGAGAAAGAGCGCCAACGATTGGCCCTGGGGCCACCCAAACCTACTCCACTCAATTCCATACCCATGTCGCCGACTAACGATCAGTCAAATGCAGGTAATTAGGGTGAACCGTCATCAAAGAAAAATGAACCATCTAAAACTACAGCA
>MNCI01013073.1:3712-28116 GCA_015680685.1 Gnetum montanum
GGGTGTAAGTGTTGCATGCTTATTCGTGTGAGAGCACGAAGAAGCATACTTGGGACTGAATGGTGGGGAGGTAACACTATGTTACCTTCCAAGTCATGCTAATGTGGCTATTCATCTTGGTGGAGAATAAAGGTGAAGTTAGGTACATATTCATTGAGGTGAATATATACCACACGAAACTGTTGAAGAATCGGTGGATCAACGTCATGTGTAACTTGCCGCCGATTGCTTCTTGTGTTAGTCCTAGGCGGTGAAGTGCTTTTGTGCGAAGAAGAAGACATTTTGTCTTGTTTAGTGTGCAATGTGCTATTATCTTCCTCTTAACCAACCCTAAGGGTTCGTTCCAATGATGTGAATGATTTCCTAAGTTCTACTTAGCACACAAACAACTAAGTCCCCGGCAATGGTGCCAATGAGGAGTGGCAAGGTACCCCTACGATCAACCATAAGAATACGAGAATTTCATGCATGATCTGGTTGAATTTCAAAAACTAAGTGCCTATGCACCTGTGTGGAACAATAATGAGTTGATTAATCATTGTCTTCCCAAACTTACTTGTATGTCATGGTTGTATGGTTAAGTAAGCTTGAGGCATATGATTTTTATGGCTTTTATGTGTTTTATATCTTGCGCTAATAAGGAGGAGAGAGAGGAATAACTAAGTAACTAATCTAATTTAGCTATTCATTAACTAAGTTCTAAGTACTCCTAACACTAGTATCCATTCCCACTTTCTGTACACATCCTGAACTAGTGCAACGTTGCTGGGGTTACCAAATGCTAATTGTTATTGGGTTACCAAGTGCTACACGCATGCTCGAAGTAATTGTACCAAGTGTATTTAACTAAGAGAGTTGTAGGGTGAGAGAAATCATTAATTAACTATGAAATCATTAAATGATAATTAACACTAATTAATCTATTCTATATGTTGCAAGGTTTATCATAAAGTTTGTCTTTATTGCCATACACAAAGTGTGCTCAGGTACACAATGCTCGAATAAATATCCGTTCACTCTATGACTCCTACTGCAGGCACACAAAAATAATTCTTACTCTAGAGGAAGAAAATGGCAAGAGTTTGTCTAAGGGACTAACTTCTAACTCCAGAACCCAAGGGCGCTGCCTCTTATTTATAGATAAGGTGAGAGGCCATGATATCGGGTATCCGACATCGCATGGTAGATCCGATATCGCAGACATGATATTGTGGATGCAATATCATGGTTCATCACTAGGCTTGTTCTACACCTTTTCCCATTCTTGGCTATTTCTTCCTTGGTTAAGACAATCCTCCTTGCTATGTGTGTTTTGTCTTTTGGTGCCATCTGCAATCACAACACATCCGTGGATTAGTAAAAAAAAAGCGTAACTAAAAATATTTGGATACCTTATCTCATTAATTAGTTACACTTGGCTATAGTTGGACCATGGTAGATTGATTATTTTATTAATTAATTTTTATTATAAGTGTCATCAGAGCTTGTTGGAAGGGTTTAACTTTTGTAATTTAGTGTTTAAATCTTGATTTCCTAGTTAAACCTTTGTGGGAGTTAGAAAAATGGTAAAAAATTTTCTATCAAAAATGGTACATTTATGGCCCCCACAACTAAGAGCTTACCTTTGGGAGCTACAAGGTCAAAGAACGAAGTGATTTGAACAAATGATTAGGAAGTTATGGGCTCTAAAAATTGCAAAAAATCCTTGGGCATTTGTGAACAAATGTGAAAATTTGTAAGGGGCATCATGCATATATATAGTATTTTTGTGCTACATTTACAAGGCCTTGTATATGCATGGGCTCTATTGACAGGGCCTCATTTATGGGGCTTGTAAACAAAATTTTCAAACTGGAATATTTTGAAAAATACAAAAAATTTATGAATGAATTTGAGGTGTATGGAGTCTTAGAAAAGCCAAGGATATGATGAAATCATTGAAGAGGATCTTTGAAAGCTCAAAAATTCAAAAATTTAATGAAGAATGTGTGAAGTAAAGAAAATATGTAAAGGAGCATATGGTTAGATGCAAAAGATGGATATACAGAAGATTCTGATAGTAATAATGTATAAGGATAAGGTGCTTAACAAACCTAACCAAGAGATATGCATGTCCTCACCATAGCAAGCACATCCCTTGTTTTCCCTTGCATAACATCAACCTAAGGAGTCTGTAGGTTCCATAGGTAATTAATGGTTGATGAAAGTTAAGGATCAAAACTCAGGAGATTCTACCAAATAATTTAAGTACATTAGACAAAGATACCAAATCAAGAACATGGACACTAGTAGTGAGGTGAGCTATGGCAACATAAACAGATGATGGAGAATGTGGAATGGAGTTTCAAATTAAGGTCATAAGAAGTCCCTTGTGGATTTCTGTTTAAATGACCTAAGAAGATCCATCCTGAGTGTAGACCAAGATCAATCACTTTCAGCGACTTCACATCATCACTTCGAGATTGATCCACCCTCCTGAGACACAAGAGTACTTCTGCAGAACAACCACTATTCCTTAAAGAGAATAAAAGAAGTGAGAGGGAGCCTTAGTTAGGGGGGACCTTTAAGCATGGGTGACATGTCTTTCTAGTCCCATAACTAGTGCTTGTAACCTATTTATTTGTCTAAGGGGTGTGCTTTGAATTCCCATGATATTTTAGTATTTATTTTTTTATTTTTTTTTTGTTTTTTCTCTTTCATCTTTTTTTCTTTCAGATGGAAACGACACCATGCAAAGACTTATTCAACTTTCTGTTATTGGTTGACCTGGAATGGTAAGAAATCCATGAAAACACTCATGCATTGAAGGAAGTGGAAGAGTACAAAGAGTATTAAGTCCCCTTAAAGTCACACCTTGTGCAAACCTTTGAATCCTTCCTAATTCTAGAAACCACCAATCTCACAAATTTATTAAAAGTTTATTTAATGAAGGAACCTCAAATTCCCAAAATAAGAAAAACCATAGAATTTGTGAATGGGTGGATGATGTGGATTCACTGATTATTTTATGAAAAAGAAACCATGTCTTAGCCATTGATATAAAAATTCAAAAAATAGAAATAAGACATTAGCAAACAAAACATTAAGCACAAACCACCATCAGCAATAGCTATAACACCACTATGTCTTGTTGACATAAAACACATTTATTAATGTAAATTAGAAAATCGTACTAAGATAAAGTAAAAAATATAAAAATTATAAAATATTCAAGAAGAATTTAAATGTATTAATAATAGTGTAAAATAGAAAACAGTTTTAAAATCAAAAAGGTGTAAAATAAACAATTTGCAAAAAACAAAAATGTGTAAAAAAAATAGAAAAACTGAGGAGCCATGTATGTGATTAGCACGGATGGCCATCTCCCCCATGACTAAGTTGGAAGGAGGAGATCCCAAAAATTGAGTGTCGTTATCCATCCATTGAGGTATTTGTTGCATTGGCTTGCATGGACTTGTGAAAAGGATTTATCTGTTGGATGTTGACCAACTGCTTCTTGTTTGGGATTTTAGGTTTATATATGATCATGATCCCAAAAGGAAAGGTTTCATCAATTATATAAGGTCCCTTCCACAATGTTTAGAATTTGGTTCTTTTGAGGAACATGCGTGGTGTTCCAATAGAGAAACTTATCTCCTGGTTGAAATTTCTCTTTCTAATTTCTACGATCATGATGTTGTTTGTTGAATGCCTCGTGCACTTCATTCAAGGATAAGACCACTAATCAATTTTGATCTAGCACATTTAGGTTGATTAATCTTTCTTTTTATGTTAGACTTAGGTCAAGGTCTAAGTCATAGGCTATTGAAAGTGTACAAAGCTTGGATTGAATTAGGAGCATTGGAGTTTTTTCATACACCAACTCATAGGGAAGGTAGCCAATAGGGAGTTTCCATGTTGAGTGGTATGCCTAGAGGGCATTATTTAATTTTCTGCTCTAGTCTCTCCTATATTTGCTAGTAGTTCTTATTAGAATCTTTGGGATCTCCTTATTAGTCACCCCTTCTTGACCATTGGCTTGGGGATCATAGGGTGTTGTTAATTTATGTTCAACCCCCAAGCACTGCATATGCTTGCGAAAAGCAGCACTTGTAAAATGGGTTCTGTTGGTAGAAATCAGTGCACATGGCACCCCAAACTTGTTCGCAACATTTTGTTGTACAAATCAAGAAATAGTGGATGATGTATAGTTGATAATGGTTACTACTTCTACCCATTTTGTGCAATAATCAATGGTGACAATTATATATGCCTTTCCATTAGACATGGGTGTGATGGAACTCATGAAATCTATGCCCCATATGTCAAAGGGTTCCAGTGGTTGAGTCCACTATTAAGAATCCTCCATTCGTGTAGTCATCCCACCATCTCATTGATAGCACTTACAAGATCAAAAAAATTGGTGGACATCCTTAAATATTATGGGCCAATAGTATCTTGCTATTAGGATTTTTATGGTTGTGCATCTCCCTGCATAGTGGCCTCCACAAGGGCCTTTGTGAGCATCCTGAAGAACATGCAATTGATCCATCTCAAGGATGCACCAATGAACGAAACCATTGATGGACACCTTGTAAATGTGTTCAAGTGCTTATCTCAATGAAGAAATTGTTATTTCTTCCTGTAGTCCAAATCTTATGGCATTTCCTAAGTGAAAAGATAAGCAAGGATGCCATTATACCATTTTGGTTCTATGGGCATTTGTTCATTTATTGCACTGGCAAAGAGGAGTTCAATGAAAAATTGGTTAGAGAGTAGGCTCTTCTCCTCTTTGATATTCCATCATAATCGAGAAAAATGATTAGTGATCACATTATTAGTCCCCTTTCAATCTACCATTGTAAGATCAAATTCTTGCAAGATCACCAGCCACCATATGACATGGGGGTTCATTGTTGGCTTATTCATGAGGAAGCAGATGACACTATGATTAGTGTGCACAAACACTTTCTATCCAACCACATAGTGCCTACACTTTTTCAAAGCATACACCACCACCATTAGTTCTTTCTGTGTGGTGGTGTAATTCAACTATGCACCCACAATGCTTTGACTTGCGCAGTGGATGTAATATGGATATTTCTTATCGTCCAATTGCATAAGCATGGCTCCTAAGGCATAATTAGATGCATCTATCATTATATGAAATGTTTTAGACTAGTTAGGTGGTCCTAGAATTGGAGTCTCTATGAGCTTATGTTTGAGGCTCTAAAATGCATTTTCACATTCTTTGGTCCAAATGAATGGAACATCTTTCTTCGTTAGCTCAACCAATAGTTTTGCAATCTTAAAGAAACTCTCTATAAATTGTTGGTAGCAGCCAGTGTGTCCAAGGAATGACCAAACATTTTTGATGACTTTTGGTTGATAGGTGATTTCTTGGATGACCCTTATTTTTTAAGGATCTTCCTCAATCACTACTTGAGAAATTATATGCTCCAATACAATGCTTTCTTGGACCATGAGATGGCTCTTTTGCCAATTGAGCTGAAAATTTGTTTCCACATATCTTTTAAGTACCTGCTCAAGGTGGTCCAAGGCTTTCCCAAAAGTAGTGTCATAAGTGGAGAAGTCATTCATAAATACTTCCACTCCATTATCGATTTTCTACGAAAAGATACTTAAGACTAAATGTTGGAAAGTGGCAGGAGCATTGCATAGACCAAAAGGCATCTTGCAATATGCAAAGGTCCCCTAGGGACTTGTGAATGTTGTTTTGGCCTAGATTTTCAGTGTAATCTGGATTTGGTTATAGCCACTATAACCATCCAAAAAACTATAATAGCAATGCCTAGATATGGTTTCCAGCACCTAATCAATGAATGACAATGGAAAATGATCTTTCAATATTGCCATGTTTAACAGCCTAAAGTTGATACAAACTTGCCATTTGCCACCTCTCTTTGGCACTATCATGAATGGGTTGACCCACTCACTATCCACAATGGGGTAGATGAACCCTACCTTAAGGACTTGATCAATCTCTTCTTTGATGATTTACTTCAATTTTGGGTTCAACTGCCATTGTGTTTGCCTCCTTTACTTCATGGATGGATCAGTATAAATGTGGTGTTGGCATATCCATGGATTAATTCTAGTGAGTTTAGGATATGACCAAGCAAAGGCTATTGGCCACTTTCAACAATTTTGCTTTCTGCTTGGGAGCAATTTTGGCATTAAGTATGATCAACTTGCTATTTTTTAAGAATGCATATTCTAGGTTGACAAGTAGAGTTTACAACTCTAAGGACTCTTGTTTGAAATTCTTAGGGATCTCCAACTATCCCCACTTGGTATCATCATTTTCATTATCAGAGAGTTGGTGATGAACTTGCTTTATTTTATCTATGCCTGCGACATAAGTTTATATCAAGCTCTTAGTAGGTTCCATGCACATTGTGCTACNTTGCGACATAAGTTTATATCAAGCTCTTAGTAGGTTCCATGCACATTGTGCTACTATCAAAATTAGTTTTGTGGCTGCTATGTATAGACACCTTTGAATATCTACTTCATGTGCATACTACTTGCATGTAGAGATAGATGCTTGTTTTATAGACAAGAGTTTTTGCATGCAAGTGCACCCTGTATCCTTATATGTGATGCATGTAACTCATTTCTTCTTGATCTTTCCAAATGCATTTTCCTTAGATATCTCCAAGGAAAGATCTTTTATGCCCATTCGTACATTAACAGTGCTTAGCCATGCCCTTCCCATAATGATTAGGAAGTTCCCTTTGTAGTTCTAACCATTGATCAGTAAGAAATCAACAAGATAAGACCACCCATAGACAATGGTCACAATGTCTTCTACTAGCTCCAATGAAATAGAAATGGATTAGTTTGTCAATTCCAATTGAATATTGCTCTTCTTGAGACGTGGTAGGTTCTAGGCAGTATACATCTTATGAGAAATAAAGTTTACACCAAAACTTGAATTAAGAAGAGCTTTACATGGTTTGTTCTTAGTATTCTATAAATAGATAAGAGTATTCCTAGGATCAGCTAATTTCCTGGGAAGGTTGCTAGCCTAGATCCAATCAGATACATCATGAGTAAGCATGTCAGTATGGAATTTGGACGACATTTGGTTTGAAGGGTTCTTGATGGAATGGTTTGTAGAGGATGAGGTAGGAGTAGGGTGACTAGCCACTTGAGTCTATGAGGGCTTAGGAGTGCTATTAGTTTAGAAAAATGATCTTTTATAAGCATGAGGTTCTGAACTAGTTGGTTGATGAACCAATTATAGATTGATGACCCTTCATAGCATTGCATTACTGTGGCTAGGTTGGAATTTCACCTTGCATGGATGGAGTAAGAGGTAACTTTGTTGAGGGTGGAGGAACAAGAGAAGGATAAGGATGAAATGTGCTATCCCTCTTCGAATGTGAAGAATGAGTTCTATAGTATTTAGTAGTGATGTTGGAAAGGAGAAATGTGACTAGAGGATTCACATGGAGATAGGGGTTGTTGGACGTAATACCCATATGGATTTGACTATTAGTAAGTGTACTACTACTTGGATGGTGGCACCCCCCATGACTATGGTTGTTGCCATGGTTAATACTGCTCATACAGTTGTGGTGGAGTTTCACTTGGATAATAATATTGTTGTTGTTGATGGAATTGCTTGGGATTGCCTTGAGGATAAGGCAATCTTTTGGATGTTTGTCTTTTTTCTAGTCATGGATTCAGAGCATACACCCTAGACTCCTGTAAGTGTGACATAATGGAGCAACATTCCTTAGAATGTTCATATTGGTAGATGTCACACTTACCATCATCATTTGATTTAGTTTCCATAACTTTGTCGACTGTAGCAATCTTGCCCTTACCTCTTTGATTGGCATGTTTAGCTTCCTTTCGCCTCTTGTAGTCATGATCACTACTTTGTTATTTGAACTCTTTAGCAATTTTTAGGATAGCTTGAAATTTTCTATTCATAGAGTCTCATAATTGATCTACCTTAGTTGATATTTCAAAGGTAAATTTTTGAATTAACAAGGTTTTCCAATTCACCACATCATCGAGTAATGATTCCTCCTCACTGTTACAAAATTAGACCTCCCTCTTACGAATGGAAGGATCTTGGTTGTATTCTTCTACACTTTTGCATTTCCTCAACGCTCCTTCTTTTGCTACTTGCTTGATTAGCCTTTGGATTTGATGGGCTCCTAATTCTAACAATCTTTCCTAGGCATAGATCCCAAGAGTTCTTCTCATTTCAGAGTGAAGGCCATCTACGATGTGGCAAAGTTATTCCTACTAAGAGTAATAATGGCTAGGGCATTAGTGTAATAAGGAATAATATCTACCCATGATGGAATCCAAGGACTCATGTGTTCCTTGCTTGCAACCCTAGATTTGCCTTCTCAGATTAGAGACTTAGGAATATGTTTGATACTTGTCATTGAATAGTTCAAGCATCATAGTCCATCTATGGATTGATTCCTACTCCAAGGACTAGTACTAGCTTTCTACTTCTTTAATGAGTGTTCTGAGAAACAACTTAAGCTTTTGCTAGTCATTTCTATGTTTTGTAAGGCATAAACATCGTGAAATTCTTGAAGATGGTTCTACAAATCTAAGTTATATGCTGCTTTAAACTTGGGAATATTATTCATGTCTAGCCTCTTAATCTAGCTATCCTTTATGTGCCTTGTAGGAATTCTTACTATCTCTACGATGTTTCACATGCTTCAGGTAGCAAGCAAAGGCTCATTGTATCCATGATCTTAGTGACTATAATGCCCTCTATAATCCCTTTGTTCATGGCAACGAGCCTATCTTGAATGCCTACACCCTGAATCTTGACTTTCCCAATGGTCCCTATGATCATCTTGGTCCTATCAGTCACCTCAATCATGATCGTGTCCCCTATTATTGCATTTAGAGCTAGAAGAGGAAGAAGATGATGACAAAGATGAAGAGAAAGAAGGACTAGCACCATCATAGTGCTTGCCTTCCCCTCTTTGGTGGTTGTGGCCATGATCATGATCATGGTACTTGCACACATCCCTGCCATGACTCTCCTCCTTAGATCCCCCTTTTTCATGGGATCTATTTTTGCGAAAACTAGGATTATGTATCATGGACTGTAGGTTTTGGTTTTGACCTCATTCATCAAAGTTAAAGATAGAAGTCTCTCTATATGGAAAACCCCTAAAGAAGGGTTCCCCACCATCTTTTTGGTACATTAGGAATGGGGAATCATTGAACCACTTCCCCTTCATCGATTTGTAACGCTGCTGTAGTTGTTGATCCCTTAGACATTGTGCATCAGTAGGATGATAATCCCTGGTATCACTATCCTACACAACATATTTAGCATGAAGCCCTTGGATGCCCAACTGCATAACATTTTGGTGGAGCATCATAGAAATGGATCGATTGGGTGGCAACACAATGTTTCCCTCCATATCTTACTACCAAAGTAGTTCATCTTGGTGTAGGATGAAGGTGAAATTGGGTACATACTCATCAGGATGAGCATATACCACTTTGTATTTCTGGGGCACCTACTAATTTGCTCTATTAGACTTGGACAAAGAATCACTCTTATGAGAAGAAGACATCTTGTATTAGAAGACAAGAAATATAGTGTGCTTTCTTATAAGTGTTGTTGTTATTTTGATGTATGATATGACTTTAGGGTTCGTTCTAATGATGTTAAATAGTTTTTCACTAAGTCCTAGATAGTGCACGTTACAAACTAAAGGTCCTCGGCAACAATGCCAATGATGAGCGATGAGTATACCTTACGTCCAACCATATGAATTAGAAGTGTTTACTTGCAATATGGTTGAATTCTACAGACCTTATGTTCCCACGTACATTGGTTCTAGGAGGTGAAATCTAATCGTGACGATCATTGTCTTCCCAACTACACTTGTAGAGCTTAGCTGTATGATTAAGTATAATTGAGGCACATGATTTTTATTATTTTATATTTTATTCATCTATGATTAATAACAAGTTGAAACTTAACTTATGAACCAATTTAACTAATCTAATTACTAATTAATAACTAACTATCCTAACATAAGCATATGGTCCCACTTTTCGTACACATCTTGAATGCGTACAACATTAATGGTTTACCAAGTGCTATGCACTACTGGGATTACCAACTGTTGTATGTTATGCTCGAAGTAATCGTACTTATGTGTTTAATCTATTTAGCTTAATCAATCAATCAATTAAAGTATAGTTTATCTTAACTAATCACATAACTAATGAAAATAGTAAATGTAGAAATAAATCATTAATCTATTTCAAGTGCTGCAAGGTTTAATCAAAAGGCTCATCTTTATTGTCATTCACACTGGTGTGCTTAGATACATTAGTGCTTGAATAAAGATCTATATACTTTCTAACTCCTACTGTAGGCACTCAGAAAAATATTCTAACTCTCAAATGACAAAACTATGAGAGCTCTCCTATGACTATGATAAGACATGTCATAAGCACAGCTAGTGAGCGCATATTTATAGACTTTATTATGGAGCTGCATCGACAGGGCCTCGTAAACATAGCAAACACTACATTGATGCAACCCTATCAATGAGAGCTACTTTATTAAAAAGGTCAATGAAAGAATTTGAATAATAGATAAGGAAAAACCCTAATCATGTTGTTGTTTGTCTCAAAATAAATTATAAAATATTTTTGAATTCAATTAGATCTCACTAATCATTCTTTCATGCTCTTCTTTAATAAACTTCCTTTAAAAAATAAATAAATACGTTTTCTATAATTCTTCAACATTAAAACATCAAAATATAAAGCTATAGCATCTTTACGAGTTGTCAAATAGTCTACCTCAAACCAAGATTTTCTATAAGAAACCTTCTTCTTAATTTGCACCTAAGTACTTATAGACAAAAGAACATTAGTCAAATCTAGCTCATTGTCATTGTTGACAAACATATTATCCACTCTTATTTAAAAATCCTTGTGAAGGTTTCTTATAAGACAATGAGTTTTGAATTTCTTGTAATGAATATGATGAATTGAAGCAAGAATAGTAAATTTTAGGTAATGATGAAGAGATTCTGGGAGTGTTGCTCCTATTTGAATTTTTTTTACTACATCTATATTGTCATAAGTAGATAAAAGAAGATTAATGTAAGAGTTACCTTGGTGCCTAGTAAAGGTGAAATGAGAGGAGGGAGGGATTTTGTTGATGCCATTAAGGATTAAAAAATCAAAAGAATTACCCTACTCTAAAAATAAATGTCCCTATGATTTGTACTATGATAAATAGACAATCTTTTGTAAACTAAATAGAGCTCTTCACTTAAATTTAATTGAGGATTCCAAATAAGCCTTTGAATTTGACTTTGTCTAAAAAAAGCATTAAAATCTCCACAAAGAAAAACTTTACAAAGCTTGAAGAATTTTGCAGTATCTTGAACCATGTATTGAAAAGAATGCTCTTGTGAAAGATTAGTAGAATTATCAATGGAAGAATCTCTTGAAGCAAAATAACAAAAAGCAATATAAAGAATATCTAAAATGCCTTGAACTTGAACCCAAAAATATTAGTTATTATTCTTAACTTTGTGCAACTTAATGAAATGATCTCTATACTTTTTAATTAAATAAGAAATACTACTAGAAGGTCTATCCCTCATCTTGAAATGCTTATTTCTAACAATAATGATATGAAAGTCTAGAATAGATATAATTAGAGAATTTTCTTCTTTCCAAGTTTTAGCAAAAAATGAACAAATCAAAATCACTAAAGAAATGACTACTATAAAAAAGTAGCAACTTTAGTAGCCAATGAAGCTTCAACATAAAGGAAATCACATGTAAAACTTGAAATGAAATACATTGCTTTCTACTTGGCCTTAGCATACAAAACATCAAATCCTAAATCACTATAATGCTAAAAGCCCAAATTTGATCTATGATGCACCAAATCATCCAAATCATAAAGAGAACAAATTTTCAAAACACTAAATCATCAAATCAGCAAAATCCTCAAATAGTTCACTGAAATCACTGTATCGCTAAAATCATTGAATTGTCAAATAACTAAGTCTACGCAAAACATTCTTTTTTTTTCTTTGTTTTTTCATCTTTCTAAAATGTTCTATCTAACCATTAAAATTTTCAAAGCCCCATTTTTATGAAATGAAGCTTTATTACATTTGAGGACCTATATCATCTATTGGATAAATATTACATTTTCATAAAAAATAAAGATAGACTCTAAAAATCGACCAAGCATTAATGAGGGCATCAAAAAACAAATCATATAGGCTTTTTTCTGTAACATAATAATGTTGTCTCAAATGAATAGTCATAGCACAAGAAAGAAACACATGTAATTCATCTTCAAGTACTTTTGATTTGCACAACCTACAAATGTACTCTTCTTAGGGGAGTTGAATCCATCTTTTACTTTCAATCCTAAGATGATGAAAACTTAAGCAACACTTGGTAATACAATTTTGATACTTGATGGGAATAATAATTAAGAGATAGTGAACTTCTATGTTTAGTTTCTTAGATCTCACATGGTGTAAATAAAGTTGCCTCTTGCCTTACAAATCTATGTTAAAACCATCTGTTTAACTAATTGAGGAATATGCTTAGGATTTTGCTAAACATCCTTCCAAGAGATCTTCCATTTTCTCAACCATTGCATCTCATGAAAATACAAACCATAGTCTCATGAATCCTCAAGAGTTGTGATGAACCATTAATAACATAGGCTACGTTGATGCATGCCCATTGATGTAGCCCTGTCAATGTATCCAAGTTGTTGCATATTAGGATGCGTTGATGCAGATATGTTGACGTTGATGTAGTCATTGCCTATATAAATGTAGACATCTCTCACATTTATAACACCTTTTAGTCTTAGAATTAGTTGAACTCTTACAGTTTTCTTTCATAGAAGCTAGAATATTTTTCCTTTTGAGTGCCTGCAATGTGGATTTATGAGATTGTATGACATTTTATTCATGTGCACATGGACTTGGACACATTCGCATGATTAGTAATAAAATTGAAATTTCCTACATCCATTACAACACTTAGGCTAGTTTACTTTTACATTTTAGCATTGCAATTTATATGCAATTTACATTTATGTTCTTAAGTAATTAATGTAGTTAACCATACACATGTGAGTACGACCACTTCAACCATAATATATTAATGCTTAGTCATCCTAGCAGTGGATAGTAGGTATGCCTAGTAGTATACACTTGGTAACCCAACGATGTTAATATAAGTTTAGGATGTGTATGGCAAGTGGGAACGGATGCTTCATGTTAGGATAGTTAACTAATAAAATAGTTAATTAGTTAATTAATTCAACCATTAAATCTTCATGTCATCATTAAGAAAATAGGAGACAAAATATAATAAAATAATTATAAAAATAAATATCTTATGCCTCAACCACACTTAAGCATACGTATAGTTAAATACAAGTGTGGATTAAGAAGATAATGACTTATAGCTATACAATTCACTATTTAGGAATATCAGCAATTTAGGTAACTAAGTCCATGGAATTTGATTAGATCACTTGTGATTCGTATGGTTGGGCATAGAGACTACCCACTGCTCATTAAACCACTTTAGAGAATTTGTCTTGCCTTGAGATATGTAAGCTATGAGTGTATGTAATGAATTGACACAAGGCTTTTACTTCTAAAAGTAATACATCACGTTCACATACTAACATTGAGTAAAATATTTGCATGTAGTAAAAAAAACTGTAGAGGTAAAGAACTTGTATTTTTACTGCTAATATTTTTGGATAATATCTCCTAGTATCTTATTGTTATTTCTAGAATAATAAGAACTAATACAATGCATTAATTTCCAGTGGCAACACATTGGCTTTTATGATACCATAAAAACATTTAAATTTAAATTTTGTATTTCATTACTAAGCATCATGTAGAATAACTTTTGATTTTCCAATCACAATATATCCACAAGTTCATGCTTATCCCATACTTATTTGCTATTATTATTGATAAATTACCTTTAAAATATAAGATAAAATTTATTGGTATATGTTATTTGTAAATGATATTACATTAGTAAATATATCTCAACAAATATTGCTTCAAAATGGAAAAATGAATACATTCTTCAAAATTAAAAGGCTTACAAATTAGTGGAAGTAGGATAGAATATATGAAAATTTTTAAATTTATAGTCTACACTCACTAGAACTTAAGATATTCATTGGATAAATATTCCAAAAAAGTGTTGATGGAAACCCATGATAAAGGATAACTTCAAGAATGAGATTTATGGCTTAATAAATAGATTATTCAATAGCACATTCTCTATTCTGATCCTAACCAAGTTCACAGTTTAGTAAAATAAGAAATATTTTAAGAACTTTGGGAAAATGTAAAAGAAAAAAATATTTTAATTTAAATAGGGTTAGAGAATGTATTAATTCAAAGTTAAACGATTTATCTATTGCTATTCTTCATCAATTACCATGCACAATTAGTAGAGAATAAATAGGATATCATCATTGGTGAGTTGAAATAGGTAGATGGCCCAAAATTCCTTCTAAAAAATGAATATGCCAACTGTGCAATATAAATAGCATTGAAGATGAATCCTACATTATCTTATCATATCATGCATTGGAGCACATTAGACATAGATAGGATATTATAGTTATTTATCAAATAATTATTTTTTGAGATAGTAAATTAAGGTTAAATCTAGATCTTTGGGGGGCTTTATAGCATTTCTATGAGGTATTTATAGAATTTTATAGTTAAAAATTAATATAGGTATTAGAATAGTCCTTAAACATATATTTTCATAGTGTGCTTCCAAGTGGCATGTGGCTCAACATATACCTCAGATTTAAACTTACAACATACAAACTATAGACTGCATTCTTTAATGAAGTAAGCTAATAAGCAATGAAAGTTCCCAACACTAAACCATATAAGTCAAAAGTGTACATGTGGGATTAGATCGTAATACATTAATAGGACAATGTAAGTATACTAGCAAGTTGATGAGTGCAAAGCATCTGGTTTAACTCTAAGTGAGGTATATGATTAGATGATATTATGTGGCTCTAAGTGTGCTAACGGTAAACATGATGAAATGGATATGAATTCTATTAACTAAGGATAATGAGAATATAAAGCTATTTTAGCCTCATGGAAATAAGTATCCATTCCTAGTTTTCTGTACATGTCCTAGGCTGATGTAATTGAGTGAATTAAGTAAAGCTACTATTGGGTTACGAAACAACTACACATTATGCTCGAAACTAGTTGTACTTATTTTACCTATATTAACAAACAATGAAATAGTAAATGACTTAGGAATTGTACATGACAATGTAAAAGATACAAGAATGTAAATCTATTTTATATGAGATGCTGCAATGATAGAAACAATCTTGATCTTTATTGTCATTTATGAATTATATCTAGGAATAATCCACTTGAATAAATATGTCATACAACTGTAATTCACTACACTGTGGACATTCATAACTAATGTTAAGTTCACAAAAACAAACTGCAAGAATTTTGCTTAGGATTGACAAAAATGTGTCACTTGTCATGATGGTGGGCTTGCATTTATAGGCATGAGCATGTCCCACCATATCCTATCTACAACATTGTATGTTAAGATATGATATAGCATCTACAATATTGTTATTGACATGGTAAATGGTTTTATCATGAACCATATCTCAACACATACAAATAATAACACTTTGATATAACTTAGAATATATGCATAATTTTCTACAAATGATAGCATAGAATTGGAAATAACTTTGTTAATGTTGGTCCCAAGTCTAGATACAAAAGGAAATGGATTAGCATCAAGTTGGTAGCTAGATGTAAAACCATGCCAAATCTCATGCATGAGTTCATTTTTTAGATTTTGTAGATGCTATGACATTCCTTCGATGCAATGTGCGCTAGTCATAGGGCTTGATTACTATGGCAAATGGACAATGGCTTGTTATGATGTCCTCCAAAAATGATGCAAAACATTGTCAACAAAATAAATAATAATATTAAAAAGATTTAGGGTGCATCAAATCATCAAAGAGAGAGTCTAAAGAAAAAGCCCAATGGTTTTGGGGATGCCTTTTCAAGTTTTCATCTGTACATGAAGGCTATAAATTGACAAATGAATTCAACTGTTAAGGGCATTATCTTTGCTTTAAGAAGTATAATATCATATTATCTTGTCACTTCAAATTCATTGAGTAGAAAAGGCTTCTAAATTTTTTCTATATGTTTTTAGTATTTATGTATTAGATCAAGATCCCATATAACACACCCATAAGAATAGTTGATTGAACAATGATTTAATAGAACTATTTTTAGATACCTAAGCCAAAATACATTTTCTATTACATTTTCTTTTTAAGGTAAATAAAGTTTTAATATCATCTAAAACTCTTTTAGAAATGCATGACTAAAGAAGAGGGATGTTATAACCTAAAACTCTTTGGCTATATGCACATCTAGAACATATAAATAACATGATACTTTAAGACAATAATGAGGTGTTAGCCTAATGGTAAGATGCTTAACTTTAAGTTCCAAGTCATGGGTTCATTTTGTGGATAATGCTGAGTTATAAAGATCTAATTAAACTATATATCTTGGGGTGTACCTATATTACAATTATTTTGAGGTTCAAACACCCCCTAAATATGAAGTGTCTTAAGGGTAACTCAAACTTGCAACCTCTTGGCTACAAAATATTTGTTAGATCATGTTAAAAGATGATTGAAAGCACAACTTAAGCTCACTATTGTTTCACAAGTTTATTTGTCAAATCCAATGCTTAAAACTTAGTGATTAGAGCGGTTACTCTCTAGCAGTTACTCTAATTATTAGAGTGGTTACTCTACCAGTTAATTTAGCAGTTATTCTAATTATTAGAGTGGTTACTCTAGTGGTTACTTTAGTAGTTATTCTAATTATTAGAGTGGTTACTCTAGTAGTTATTCTAATTATTAGAGTGGTTTAGTAGTTATTCTAATTATTAGAGCGGTTACTCTAATTATTAGAGTAGTTTCTCCCAAGTCTATAAATATTTTTTTTAGGCGCACAATTGGGAGAAAGTATTTTAGCAGTCAAGTAGCGAAACTCTTGTAGTCTATTTGAAAGCTAGAGTATTTTTCAAGTGCTTGCAATAGGAGGTCTAAGTGTGGATGGATCTTTATTTGAGCATTGTGTACTTGAGCACACCTTGTGTACGGCAGTAAAGACGAGCTCTTCGATTCATCCTTGCAACACTTGAGATTTTTTTCTTATGCATTTATTTTATTTTATNGTACTTAGTTAATGAGTAGTTAAGTTAAATTAGTCACTTAGTTACCTCTCTCCTTCCCTACTAGCATAGGACATAAAAACATAAAAGCTATAAAAATCATATGCCTCAAGCTTACTTAAGCATACAATCATGACATACAAGTAAGCTTGGGAAGACAACGATCAACCAACCCGTCCTTATTCCACAAGGGCGCATAAGATCTTAGTCCTTGGAATTTGACTAGATCATGCGTGAAATGCTCATATTCGTATGGTTGAGTGTAGGGGTACCTCGCCACTCATCATTGGTGCCATTGCTGGGAACTTAGTTGTTTATGCGCTAACTAGAACATAGGAAATAATTCACATCATTGAAATGAACCCTTAGGGTTAGTTGAGAAAATAATAAACAAGAATACATTGCACACTGAACAGACAAGTATGTCTCCTTCTTCATACGAAAGCACCTTACTACCTAGGTTTGAAATAGGAAACAATCGGCGGCATAATACAAATGATGTTGATCCGCCAGTCCCTCAACAAGTTTGAGTGGTATATATTCATCTTGATGAGTATATACCAAAATTTACCTTTATCCTTCATCAAGATGAACAACTGCATTGGCAGGACTTAGAAGGTAACATAGTGTTACCTCCCGATCATTAAGTCCCTAGCATGCTTCTTCATGCTCTCACACAAATTGGAATGCCACACTTACATGTAGAATACATTGTGCAAGACCATGACTTGAGAGAGTACCGATCCATAGAGGCATAGCATCAAAACAGCTTGCAATAGGAGAGACATCATAAGTCTTTGAAGGGTAAGTGATCCTAGGATGCCCCACATGTCTTAAGCAAAAATGAGGGTGGTGAACCTACCTTAGGCAGTCGGCCACACAATGATGTTCCTCCCCTTGACTTTGGCCAAGGGGTTGTGTATCATAACCTTCATTCCACTATTCATAACCCAGGTTTTGATACCCATGGGCACAAAGGGTCCAAAAAAGGGACACAAACTCATATTAAAGGTGGACATTCTGATCGCAATCGCGATCGAGGTTGAGGCTGTCGAAGAGAAGGTAGTAGACACCATCATGGTGATGGTTCTCCTTCTTCTTCACCTTCATCATCTCCTTCACCCTCTCCTTCAGTATCTGGATGTAGTCATAAAGGAAAAGACCATGGAGATGAAGGTAGGTAAAGTGGAAGTCATAGGCGAAACAGCTAGGAAAGCGGACGAGGGAACTCTAGAGAATCACAACATAGAAGAAGGGAGAGTAGGGAACAACGTAGGCATCATAGACGCCATGGACGAGATGATCATGATGAATCCCTACTTGCTACTTGAAGTATGTTAGACATAACTAAGGTGGTTAGTATTCCAACAAGGCATTAGAAAGATAGTAGGATTAAGAGATTAGTTATGAACAATATCCCACGATTTGAAGGGGGATACAACGTTGATTTTCAGAATCATTTACAAGCATTCCATGACATGTGTGTCTTACAAAACATAGAGAACGAATGGCAAAAACTTAAGTTGTTCCTGTAGACACTAGTTAAAGAAGCGAAAAGTTGGTACTAGTCCTTAGAATTGGAATCTATTTGTAGATGGAGTACTATGTTAGAATTATTCAACAATAAGTACCAAACTTACTCCTAAGTGTCCAACCTATGAAAGTAAATCCAAGGCTAGAAACAAGAAGAACATGAACCCTTGGATGCTACCATGGGTCGATACTATGCAGTATTACATCATTGTCCTGGCCATGGTTATTCGCAAAGGGATCAATTGTGCCATCTCATACATGGGCTTAGGCATGAAACGAGAAGAACCCTTAGGACTAATGCCCAAGGAAGACTATCCGAGCTTAGGTACCATCGAATCCAAACACTGTTGGAGCAAGTTGCTAAGGAAGAAGGTGAGCTATAGTAGAGAGAAAGTGCAGAAGAGTATAACTAAGATCCTTCCCTCTGGAAGAGGGGAGTAAGATTTTGTGAGGATGAAGAAGAGTCACCACTCAAAGAGATGGTGAATAGGAAAACTTTGCCTATCCAAAAGATGACATCAGAAGTTTCAGCAAAGGTAGGCCAAATGTGGGATTCCCTAGACAATAGATTTCAAACTATTTTTAAAATAGTAGAGGAGTCTAGAGAGCAAGGTAGTGATTGTGAAAAAAGAAAAAAGAGAGAGGCTGAACATGCACGTAGTAAGGGTAAGGGCAAAGTTGCCATCATTGAAGAGGTTGTGGATTTGAAAATAGATAATGATAGTGGATGCGAGATATGTCAATATGACCATCCTAAGGGATGTTGCCCTGTAATCTCACATTTGTAGGAGTCTGGGGTGTGTGCACTCAACCCATGATTGAATAAATGGTAAACACCTTGAAGGTTACCTTACCCTCAAGGTAACCCAAGACAGTTCCACCAACCCTTAACGTATTATCCCAGTGGAACTCCACCACAACCGATTAAGCAATATCAATATTTGGTAATGCCCACAATCATGGGGAATGCCACCACCAAGGCAATAGTATCCTTATCAGTAACCTGACCCGTATGGATATTACGTGCAGCAACCAATCTCAACACATGAATCTACTAGTCACATCACTCCTCAACCTCACTACCAAGCCCACAAGTATCATAGGACTCCCTCTTCTAGAGGTTATATTCTGCAAGCATATCATCCTTCTCATCTATCCACATCTCTTCCACCAATAGCTCCACTACCACATGCTCCCATGATGTAGGGTGAAATACCTACCTAGCCGCATCAATGTAATGCCACAAGGGCTGTTAAATCTCAACCTACCATTGGTTCCAACAACCACTTAAAGAAAAGACCTTTCTTTAGAACCAATAATCCAGCCAAGCCCTTGCAATCACAAGTAGTTGATTCCTTAGACACCTTAGTATTAATCAAAACTTCAAAGCCCCCTTCAGCCCAACCACCACACTCAACGCATATGGTCATGGTAACACATGCCGTCATCGATTGGATCAAAGTATGCCATCTTCCCACGAAATTCTCTAATTCTGGAAGTCCTTTGATATATTTACAAATCCTTGGAAATGAATCATGCAAGGCTCTTTTGGATTCAGGTTCCAGTGTCAACTTGATTTCTCAAGAAAAGTACAAGGCCTAGAACTTTCCTCCATTGAAAAAAAGCAACATTCATCTAGAGTTGGCTAACTAGTCCATCATTGTCCCATTGGAAGACATTGTTACCACTATTTGTGGGTGGTCATATCTAGTTGATTTCCTAGTGATTTAGATGAACAACGGTAAGGGGGACTTCCCAATCATAATGGGAAGAGCATGGCTAAGCATAGTTGATGCGTGCCTAGGAATCTACGATCTTTCCCTGGAAATATCAAAGGAAAACACATTCGGAAAGATCAAGAAGAAGAAAGTTCCATGCATCGCATACAATGACATAGGCTGTAATTGCATGCAGAGGTCATGATTTGTGCAAAGTTTAGCATTGCCTGCATGTAATCAGTGTGCAGAAGTGATTAACATACAAAGATGCCTGTATGCAGCAGCCACATTGTAGGAAGATACCCAGTGGCTGACAGCTGATCAAGAAAGTAGTTCACTCATATGCATGGAACCAATTGAGGGTTTGACTTGTGCTTACATCGATAGCATAGACATATTAAAGCAAGTCCATCGCAAACTTCCAAGTCTTAACCTTGAAAATATCAACTGGAGGAAGTTGGAAATCCCTGAGAAATTTAAGCAGGAGCCCCTTGAGCTGAAACCATTGCCCATCGGTATGGAATACACATTCCTTAAAAATAGAAAGCCAGTAATTATTAATGCTAAGCTTACTCCGCAACAAAAAGAGAGACTGCTGAAAGTGATAAATTGATAGTCTTAACCCTAAGCTGAAGCAAGTTGTTAAGGAAGAAATCGAACAGCTTCTCAAGGCTGGGTTCATATACCCCATTGCTGATAGAGAATGGGTTAGCCCCTTAGTTATTGTGCCTAAAAAGGGAGGCAAATGGAGGGTGTGCATAGATTTCATGCTACTAAATATGGCAACATTTAAAGATCACTTTCCATTTCCATTTGTCGACTAAGTCTTAGACATCATCGCAGGGCATTGCTATTACAGTTTTCTGGATGGATATAGCTAATATAACCAAATAAAAATAGCCCCAGAAGACCAAGCCAAGACTACATTCACTAGTCCTTGGGGAACGTTCACATAAAAATAGATGTTGTTTGGCTTGTGCAATGCCCCTGCAACATTTCAACGACTAGTTCTAAGCATATTCCAACAGCAGATAGGGAATGGCGTGGAGGTCTTTATGGACGACTTCTCCACTTATGGAGCAAACTTTGATCAAGCCTTGGACCATTTGGAGCAAGTGTTAAAAAGATGTGTAGAAACCAATTTGAGGCTCAACTGGTAGAAAATCCATTTAATGGTCCAAGAAGGCATAGTACTAGGGCACAAAATCTCACACATAGGGATAGTGGTAGACCCTAAGAAAATCAAAGTTATCCAAGGAATTACCCGTCAGCCGAAAACTATCAAAGATATTCGATCATTCCTTAGACACACTAGCTACCATAGGAGATTTATTGAGAACTTTTCAAAGGTTGCCAAACCATTGGTGGAATTAACGAAAAAGGACGTACCTTTCGAGTGGATCAAGGAATGCGAATTAGCTTTCCAAACTCTGAAATAGAAGCTTGTAGAAACACCCATTCTATAAGCTCCTGACTAGTCCAAACCATTTCATATGATGACTGACGTGTCCAACTATGCTTTAGGAGCCATACTCACATAGTTAGATGACTAGAAACGTCCTTATTACATCCACTGTTCAAGTAGAAGTATTGCTAGGGCACAACTTAACTACACTACCACAAAGAAAGAATTAGTGGCTGTAGTGATTGCACTAGAAAAGTTTAGATACTATGTATTGGGATATAAAGTATATATACATATAGATCATAGTACAATCCATTTCCTCATGAATAAGCCAATGGTAAGCCATCATATCATACGATGGCTTGTAATCTTACAAGAGTTCGATTTAACGATGATTGATTGCAAGGGCACCGAGAATGTAGTTGCTGATCATTTATCTAGGTTGCAATGGGATAGCAAAGAGGATGAGTATCCAATTTCTGATCATTTCCTTGATAAATTCCTCTTTGTTGGTGTAGTGAATAATCAATCACCCACAGAGACAAACTAGTACAGTAGCATTCTTACCTATCTCCTCACCCAAAAATTGCCACAAGAGTTAAACCTTAAGAAGAAACAATAGTTTCTTCACTGAGCTAAGTACTTTATGGAGATCAATGGGCAACTTTACAAAGTGTGTCCCGATGGCTTGGTTCAATGGTGTGTTCCCAATATAGATCAACTACGAGTTCTCCAAGATGCTCATGAGGGTCCTTGTGGGGGTCATTACGCTGTGAGACAAATGATCATCAAGATCCTACTCACATGATATTATTAGCCTACATTATTTTGAGATGCCCATCATTTCGTCCAATCTTATGAGCATTGTCAACGTGATGGGGGAATGACTACTAAAATGGAGGATCCGCAACAATGGATTCAACTGTTAGAACCCTTCAACATTTGGGGAATTGATTTTATGGGGCCGATTACACCAATGTACAATGGAAAAGCTTATATTATTATTATCATTGATTACCTAAAAAATGGGCTGAAGTAGCTACTATTAAAGATTGTACATCATCTACAGCTACAAGATTTGTTCAACAACAAATCATAAACAAGTTTGGTGTGTTGCATGCACTTATTTCAGACAATGGTACACACTTCACAAGTGCAACTTTTCAGAAATTAATGTAATGCTTACAAGTGAGCATAAATTGACTACACCATACCACCCCCAAGCGAATGGTCAAGTAGAAGTCACCAATAGAGAGATTATGAAAATATTGACAAGAACTATTAGCAAGTTTAGGTGATACTAGAGCACTAAAATGAACGATGCTCTTTGGGCATACTACTCCACATGGAAACTTCCTACAGGTTACTCTTCCTATGAGTTAGTATACGATAAATTACCATTGCTTCCCATTCAAACTGAGCTCTGTACATTATCCATGACATGTGACCTCAACCTTGACCTTGATTTAGCATAGAAATAATGGTTAGTAATCCTTAACTTGCTAGATGAAAATTGGTTAGCTGCCATGTCATCTAACGAATTGCACAAGGCCTCCAATAAACAACATCATGACCTAAGAATTAGGAAAGTTAAATATAAGACAGGAGATAAGGTTCTCCATCGGAATCCCACACATGTGCCACAACATACTAAATTTCAAACACTATGGGAAGGACCTTATATTATTTATGCAATTTTTCCTTCAGGAGCCATGACAATATACAAACCTAAGAGCCCAGACAAGAAACTGTTGGTCAATGTGCAACAAACCAAACCTTTCCATGAATTTAAGACAACCAGTACACATGGTACCTCTATTGATGGACAACCTTGCTCACTATTTTTGATCTCCTTCTTCCAACTTAGTCATGGGGGAGATTGCCACCTATGTCAACCATTCTAGGCCCCCAGTTCTTTTTGAATTTTTGTTTTACACATTTTTTCAACTTTTCTTATTTTTTGTTTTACACCATTGTTCATATTTTTACTATTTCTTTGTTTGCTTGATTTACTTTTATTTATCATTCAATAAGTGCTCATGATGGTGGATTGAATTATATTATATTGGTTGCTAATGTTTGGTTTTTACCTTTGAATTATGATGCTAATATTAAGGTATGGTTCTTTTGGTAAAACAAGCAATGAGTCCACGCTATCCACTCATTCATACAACTCTGTGGTCTCCTTTGGCTTGGAATTATACAGTCCCTTTTTCTAAGTAAACTTGTTAATAAATTGGTGATTGGGTACTTTTCAAACCAAGGAAAGACTCAAAGGATGAAAAGGGTGTGACTTCAAGGGGATTCAATGCATTTGTGTTGGCTATTATTTTGGGTGCTTGGATGCTTTTTCTTGGGTTTTCCGCCATTCTAACATTGTTTAAAAATCAGGAAGCTGAGTGAATAAAAATAAGTCTTTGCATGGTGTG